>JAXCLQ010054635.1:7822-17911 GCA_035584115.1 Cedrela odorata | reverse complement strand
GATCTATTGTGGTTGATAAAGAAGCAGTTGCAGTTTGTCTAGAAATTTCTCTAATTGTTGGTCTGATTTGAAGAAATCTCTGTCGAAATCTTCCAGTCGTATCTACATATGTTGGAGTAGCTGGAATATGAGGCTGATTCTCCATTAATATTAATGCTGGACAATTGATTGAGGATTTGTAAGTTTTACTAGATCCTGATGAAGTATCAGAATCATCGTCTCCCCATCTAGTAGCCTTTACGGGCCAAGACTCTTGAGGTGGCATTGCATAACTTCTCTAAAATCCTTTTGTATTATTTCCTGAAGGACTTTCTTCCCAAACATCTGTAGACTTTCTAGGCTTATCGTTCTTCTAAGAAGGTGTTGGTTTCTTTTGTTTTTTATAATAAGCCTGTATGTCTCTCAGTTGTTGCAGTCTATAGGCTTCATCATCTACTCATGTGCTTTTGATCATCATGATTGGTCTGGAAACATTCTGAGTATTAAAAAGTTATTTTGTTGTAAGCCTATATCTTCTTTTAAATCTCCTGGTTTGGGCCTTAAGTTCAGTTAACTCTTGCTTAATCTGTTCATGCTGGGATATGATAAGCTCTAACGCCTTATTCTGTTAGATAGCATTGATGTTGCTCCAGTTTATTGCTTGCTCAATTGGACCGAATTCTGTTGGATTTATCTTGTGAATGAAAAACTTGCCAATAATATATTCTCCTGCCGTATCTCTGATGAATTTACATTCAGGAAACTTAAACATGTTGATAGTTTCATGTACCTTACTGATTTAGACCTTCCAGGCATATGTGAGCAATCTGTAGGTTTTCTTCCTTCAAGTTGGCATCTCTCACAAGGATAGAGAGGTATAGTTTCTCTTGGAAAAGAGATTGAAGTTCTTCTACTTGCCAATCTTTCAATTCTTGAATTCTTATAAACTACAAGTGGTTTGTTGTTCTACTCATAATCATTGATCTATTTTGGTGGAAATACTAACTCATCTTTTTTGAAAGTCTAAGGTTAAACCACAAGTCCTTCTCCTACCAATCTGGTAACTGGAATATTTGTGTGACTTATGGAGAAAAGATGTGTTTAGACTTTTTAGGTCATTGTGTAGTATACTGCCAAAGTTGACTCATTTGGGTTCATATCCAATCCATACAACTAGATCATGATTTTTATGGTATTTGATAGGTTAGGCTTTTCAAGGTCTAGCGTAAAGTTTGGTTCTACTTGAATAACTACGTAACTATTGTTAAGACCAACTTCTACAACAGAGATCAAGGCTTTTTGAAAAGAGTGTCATCTTGTATTCAGAAGGGCTGGGAAACAAGTGACATTTTTTCCTCCAAGGAGCAAGGGTTGGATTCCTATTTTAATTGCACCTAGATGAATTCCTTTGTAACCTTCATTCATATATCTTTTGATTTCACTCTCAGAAACTATAGGAAGATAGGTTTCTTTAGAACAAGAAGAAATAGATTGTACAAGAACTTCAGAAGACTAATAGACAGACTTTAATTTTAGTTTGGTATCAGAGCCAGTACTCCCAAAAAGAGTATTTCTTCTTAGAGTCTTTCTTAGTCATTGTGATAGAGTATGCTCTGTGGTTGCCACTGAGACGGATCTTCCATATAAGAAATATTGCAAGTATTTCTAGACAAAAAAATAGAGTCTTTCAGTTATAGAGATCCTTGAGTTAAGTAATATATAAATCAGAGCTAAAATTGATCTTAGTAGGTATGGTGTCCGTTTGAAGCCAAGAGGGCGTGTTTAGGGCTATATCACCAAAAAGAAGATTTTATCTGAGTTATATTTTCTCCTAAAAATTAAGACCTAGTTATAGGCAGTCTAGGACTATGGATAGCCTAGAGATTTCAAAACCTAAAACACAAACTTCTAGTCTAGAAACCTTACCATCTAGCTCTTCCTCTCTATAAACTTCCACCTGGAAGTACAGATTGAGAGAGATCCTAAATAGATTCAACCCTTTCATCTAGCTCCTCTGAATCCATATAATTTCTATGATATAAATATGTTTCTAGCGTCTGTCAAGTCTATAGTTCCTTTTCGTCAACCAAAATTACCATTTCTAGTGAAGTAGCTATCAGTAATGAATGAGTATGACAAGGAACGTATGAACCACATTGAATTAGGTTCGGGTTTTTCTTTTACATTCTTTTGTACGTTACGCCTCCACCAGTGGGGTTGTTTAAGATAAAATGTCTTTGCTATGACCTATCACTTGTTCTATTTGCGTTAAAAATCAACTACACTCAGGACCACAATAATTTACTGTGAATCCTTTTGTTTTTTGAATTCTGAGCTTATTTGTTAACACTTGTGTTTTGTTTTGTTTTGTTTTGTTTTGTTTTGGTGTTCCAATTTTAATAAAATTTGAATTATACTTTAAACATCCAAATTATTAAATTAAATTCAACAATTCAAACATGCAAATTAATTAAATTAGGACTATTGAAATTTTACTTCATGTATTCCGAATGCCTGAATTGTTTAAGTCGTGTTGAAATTTTTTTAGACCATTAGAAATTTTACAAAATATATATTCTACCTTATTAGGTTCATATTTTAAGTTAACTCATTCTATGTTAAAATGGTTGAATTTAAATTAGTGATGAGTATGTAAGTAGTGTTATATAAATAATATTAATAAACTATGCTAATAAACAATGCACCATGTTCAAAATTGTGGCATTGAGATACCGTAAACCTGAGGCTTGAGCGATGAATAGTACCATATATGAATAGTGGGAACAATGAATAGTGATGAACTGTAACTTGATGCTTACTTCACGTTTAAATGGCCAATTCATCTAGATAGCTCACCAATTTCGAGCCCTCCTCTCTGTTAAGGTGGTGAACAGATAGTTTTTTTTTTTTTTATTAACAATGATTTTCTTAAACCCAATTTTTTCGACTTTTTTTGGCCACCAAACCTTATAAAACCACACTCTTTTATCCCATAATGTAAAAGAGTCTTATTGCAATCTAGAGAGATTTATTGCAACATATTTTCTTATATTCTTCTCAAGAAAAACTTATTAAAGTTTCTTAGTGAACAAAATTTTCTCTTTGTGTGTTCTTTTGATAAACATCATTATTGTTCTTAACTCAAATCTAACTAAGAAACCTTTAGATTTATGATTGTTGTTGGTGGCTAGAGTTTTAACATTGCAAACATGTCGTTCAAGGATTCCGTTGAAGAAATAAAATTTCAGAGTTTTGAAGAACAAATTACTTAGGGTGGATCACTTGTCAAGCTAATGATATTTGAGTGTCAAGAGTTTTTGTGCTAAATTATCGGTTATAAGTTCTTTTTTACTAATAGAATATTTTGATAGCTCTTATATCAGCCCAGTGGACTTTTATCATGTAAAGAGTTTTTCGTAATGTTTCGCTTTATTAACAAATTTTTATCTCTATTGCTTGAATTATTTTTTATTTTAATTATATTTGTTGTTGTAGCTTTATGGATTGATTTGTCTAAGATTTACTATAATATCCCAAATTCGGAGATGTTATTAATAGGTGATGGAATCCACCATTATCTTGAGTCTCTCTTTTTCTCTGTCTGTCTGGACACATACTGTTCTTATATGCAAACAATAACAACTTCATGCTCATGTATAAAATGCATAAGGGTAATACACCCAACCATGAATTATATATCTGATCCATATCATTCCACAATGTTTAATATGATATAATACATATTGAAAATATGATTGCCCCTAAAATAGGACTCATCTATAATATACAAGACTCTCTATGCATAATGAAATTAAAGGCTCTAGTGACTGTAGTGTGCATACTTTCTTCGGCCAGTGTCTCCACTGTACTATAATATCTTTCTTCCTAACTAAATGTCTGACCTGCAAAACTGAAAAGGTAAAGGAGTGAGTTTTGGAAGACCCGGTAAGTGAATATAATATAAATGAAAAAAAACAATAATATCAAATAATCAATTTCTTACTATAAATAATTTCAAACCCAGGCTGTAATCAATGACATATTTAAAATTATGATGTGCTAAAATTCATTCTAGAAAGATATTAGCATAAACAGAACTTGTTGTAATAAAATCATATTTGAAAACCATATCGTTATAAAATCGTAAAAGTAGTAACTTTGATATCCTGGCCCACGGTATCATAGACAACCATTTATATATATCTCTGAAATAAGGCACGAAGGCCTTGAATCTATAGCTCCGGTATCCTGATCTGCAGTGTCACAGATAATTAGAATATATTTCTGAGATAAGGGGTTACAAGAACTCAAAATTTATAACTCTAGTATCCTGACCCACGGTATCACAGACAGTCGAAATACATCTCTGGCTCCATAAAGCAAATCTTTAAAAATCAAGTTTTAAAATAATTCATTATCATGTACCAAAATCATAATCCAAAACAGGTTTTCAAAATCTAAGAAAGAGTATCAAAACCATTTCGAAAATCCATATCTTAGATCATGAATCCAACATAAGTTCATATAAATTCTTATTGAGCATCAATATACTTAAAATATATCAAAGTGCTTATGAATTCATCAATCCATAAGAAACTTTCCTCAATTATGGATAAATAATTCAATCAATTCTCAAAGCACTCACATTTCAAGCATATGCTTAAACAATAAATTTGAGAAAAATGAAACATCTACTCTCTAGTTTACGTTCGACCAAATCCAAGTCGTGGTACCATTGGCAGTTGATCCGGTCGACGATCTACGCCCAAATATTTATTTGTTAAAATTCACAACGTCATATATTTATCTCAGGAAATAGTAAATACACTATGAACAATGGTCCTCAACATGAACTCTTAATATTTAAGATTTCCTACGAGTTGGATGAAACTCAAATTAAAGTTACCTAAATCGGGAAAATCGCAAATCTAACTATTATAGGTAATGTTTCACAAAATAGGGAATGATTTAAAGTTTCACTGTAACCCATTGGAAACATATTTTAAGCCAAAATTTAATTATGTTCGTTCATTATAAGTTTAGTTTAAGTGACTTTTTACGAATTCTGATTCCAAATGCTAACACTCAAGTTATACCTAAATCATTATATGCTGTGCAGGAACAAGACAGTGTCCAGTATCGAAACAGGGCAACCAACTTCCAAATTTTACCAGAAATTCATTCCAGCATGAAACAATCTGGTTTCTGATTATGTTATTCCCTTATGTGCCTATTTTTTTTTGTTATAGAATTTTATGGTTTTAACATCGGAAGTTAGGAACATTATTTTGTTTTCGGATTTTCACTCACTGCCCAAAATTTTTGACAATCCGAAATTCATAACAGGGCAACCACTTTCGAAATTCACTATGAACTGATCTTTGAACGAATTAACCTGGTTTTTAACTATATTATTCATTTTTATGTTTAGTTTTTATATAATTTTACGGCTCGGTAATAGAAGATCCGAAACTTATTCTATTTTTGATTTATCAAAACCTGTCTAGAATTTTCCAACAATCGAATTATGCATTCAAACACAAAACTTCATTGCCTATAACTTTATCCAATTAAACCACCATTTCTATGCATCCTTGACATTTAAGTTCACATTTCCCACGCATAAAACATAACCAAAATGATGCTAACAATTTTCAAAACAAATTACATACATAATTCACAATTTCATCATATACACATTATCACCACATTAACTAAATTTTCTAGAATTTTAAAATATATTAGAAGAGGTCTTTACCTCATTGACATCACATGTCTTCTTCTTCTTTCTCCTATTTTCATCACATTTCTTCTTCTTTCTTCTTTCTTTCTTCTTCTTTTATTCCCTTCTCCTTTTTCTTCTTCTTTCCCTCTCAATTTTCCTCTTCTTCTTCCTCCTCCTTCGGCCTCCCCTCTTCTTTCCCTCTTCTCTTCCTTCCTTTTTCTTCCCTTTCTCTTCTTCTTTTCTTCCTTCTTCTCTTCCTTCCCTTCTTTCTTTCTCTCAGCCATTCTTTCTCCCTCTCAATTTCTTCACGTTTTCTGCCCCTTCTTTCTTTCTATTTTGTGCTTCTTTTTATCTCTAAAATTTTCTAAACAAATCATGAATAATCTAGAATTTGGGCTATTATTTGCATGTATATTTGAGCTTGATTTTTTTTGGGCTTTCTATTCACCAAATTTGGGCTTGGGTTTAAGCCCTTATTTATACCATATTGGGCTTGAATTGGGCTTGGATATATGTGCTTAAAGGTGGGCTTGAATTTGGGCTTAGTAATAGTCTTGGGCTATAAGTTTTGATTTTTATTTTATAGGTCCACATAAATAACAATTTACTTTTCTTCCCTACTTATCATAAATCATTATATTGACCCTACAAACTTTGAAAGCTTTTTATTCTAGTCCTTGATATCTTATAGTAATTTTCATAGAAAAATTTTGGGCCATTACATTTATTGATCTAAGTTCAAAAAATTTCACGTATTTTAATTTGTTGATTATTTGAGTCTTTCACAGCTAGAAACACGTTTCACTCCCTTTAAGTGTTCTACGATCTAAACTTAGGTTTTTCAATTTGTATCAGAGCCTTAACTTGATCTTTGACCCTTTGTTTGTCTAGATGGATAATAAATCTCAAGTTTTTATCTAAATCTCTAGCACTTAAGTCTATTAAGGATAAGTGTGTGAGAGAATTTGATGATGTATCATCTGATGATGAAGAAATGACATTGTTTGTAATGAAATTTGAAAAATTTTGTCAGTTTAAGAAGGAATTTCTAAACAATGTCCAAAATTTTCTTAGGATAAAAAAGCTTAGCCAAAGGAGTAGAAAGGACAAGAAATCATCTCAAAGATTTTAATGTCATGAATATAAAGAATTTGGACACATTAGATCTGAGTGTCCTAATTTTTCAAAAGAGAAAAAGGCTATAAATGTCTCATTTAGTGACGATGTCTCTAGCGAGGATGAGAGTAATGCATATTCATCTTATAAAGCTAACATTTACATGACTTTTGTTTTCTCTGTGAACATTGAGTCTGTTGTCTCACACGAAGATGATGTAAATGATGAGAAAGACTTGCTTGTTAGATTGAAGGAATGGATTGAGTTAATCTCTAGTGTGAAGGAACAAAAAATAATTTTAGAGAGTGAAGGTGATACCTTAGTTTATAAGTTGAAGGATGTTAGGTCACAATTTACTAAATTCTTTAGTAGCATTAGAAAGCTAGATAATATGCTAAGTATAGGTTAAAACTCTAGTAAAAAGAAAGGGTTAGACTTTTTGGCTACTAATCCTAGTGAGGCTTTTACATCAATAATGATTTTTGTAGCTAATTTTACTGTAGGAGAAATTGAGGAAGCATAAATTGTGCAAAGTAAATTACAGGTTTACTCTAAAGCAATTAATCCTAAGGTCAAGTCAAGTGTGTCTAAGGGACAAATTGCTTCTTCTAAGTTTGTGCTCATCTGCCATGAATGTGGTAAAGTAAGTCACATAAGACCTAATTGTTTTATTTTTAGAAGGAAGAAAAAGAAGACCTTTATTATTCCTAAGGTCAAGACTACCGAGCTTAAAGGGACAAATGTTCTTGATTGTGAGAGTTATCTCTTAGTGGATAATAAAAATAATAAATCTTGTAAGGTCAATCCTCATTCTAAGTTTGTATCTACGTGTTATGAATATGATAAAATAGGTCACATTAGGTCAAACTGTTTTGAATTTAAGAGGAAAAAGAAAGCCTCTTTTGTTCTTAGGTCTAAATCTAACCTATATAGTCTTTCTTGTCTAGTGGTAGAGTTAGCTCAGCAAATTAAAATTATTGGTGATAGATTTGCTTATTTGACTGAGGTTACTACTAACCATAGACATCCTTCTAGGCATATAAGGGATTATTGCTCTATTTGATTTACAAGCACTAAGGTAGGTTTGTTTCTTTTGAGTTGAGTTTATATATATATTTGTGTTTTTCTTTATTTTTCATTTAGTTTGTTTTTCTTAACATTTTTTTTCTATAAAATAAAAAACACAAATATTTTTTTGTTTATTTTATTTGTAGTTATCATGTTGAAACTAGTACCTGACTTATGTCATGTGGCAACTAAGTTAGAGTTTTTACTCTGCATACTCTCAATATTTTTTGCATATGTATTTGGTATCTTTACTCCACATGACTTAAACTTTGTTGTATACTCGTGGTTTGTAGTCTTTATCACTATGCACTTCAGTATGAACATGTAGATTTGGTTGCATATATGATGTCTGGGTAAGCAATCATATGTTGAAATAGTGTTGTCATGATGATTGAATTAACCTTTTACTAGTGTACCTCTTCAATTGAGATTAAATATGCCTTATTACCAATTTCATATTTTACAAGCAATTAAAAAAAAATATAAGCGATCTCTACTATAGAGGGAGGAAAAAAAATATATGTAACAAACTTGCATTTTTCTTAAGTTCTAGTGGCCTTTGGTTTGACTTTTTTTTCATCATACTACACATTTTTAACTAGTGGTTTCATATAGCCTAGCCTTGTTTAAAATTTTTTGATCTTAAGTCATGTGTTTGTTACTGGTTATCACTTTATACATTCGAATCACTTGTGTTTGACTCACTTTGTTCCATGCATATTAGAGACAAAAGTCATAGCAAATGCATTGTCTTTATGTATAACATTTACTTGGGTGTTATTGTTTACTTGATTTAAATCTTATTCTATGTTTTCAATCCAATGTCTTATTGCAAATGCTTTCCCATGTTAGTTTTTTCTTTATCTTTGTTTGACTTATTTCTTTTGTTGGTTGGCTTAAATTTTGACTTTTTTTTTATTATTTGATGGCTTATATTGTTGGTTTTATTTCTAGCATGGATACTTCTGTTTATGTTACCATGGTCCTCGAGGTTGCCTTGTAGAAACTATAGGGTGATGTTTCATGATCCCTTTGTCACTTGATAAAAGGGGGTAGGGGTGAATATGTGAGTTTGGGGAAAATATTGGAATTAGGGGTAGTTTAGTGAGCATAACTTTTGTTATGTTTCTTAGTTTGTTTCCTGTGATTATTTTGTTTGGTTATAGCAATTGTTTTATGATTTAATTACTTTATGCGTTCACTTGGTATTATGAGTTATTTTTCAAGTAACAGATACTGCTCAGTATTCTTTAAAATTACATGGTACACATTAGTTTAAAATTTTTTTTTGTTATAGTATTCATGTAAGAAATTTGTTTTGGTGACTGACGAAATTCATGTTATTGACTATGTTTATGATTAATATTAGATGTTGTGTTTTTGTCAAGGAATGGCCAAAAGGAGAGTTTGTTACATTCAGATTTTATGTTGGCTCATTCCGTCTCTAAATAGTTGAGTTTGAGTCAATAATGAGCATATGAATAGTATTAATAAACAGTAACATAACGGCCGCTTGTTTTATTAACAAAATAGTCCAGGCAAAACTTTATTGGGTACGGTGGCGTCTCACTTTTTGACATTTAGGGCTAATATTTTGGCTATATATTAAGCTTTCATTCATGGCTTCAATACCACGCAATGCCAATTGTAGTGTTCAATTGACACCCATTTACAAGAGTAGTGTTATGGCGTATAAAGTCATGCCTTATAGATCTTCAAATTTTTTCGTCTTATTTCTTAACTTTTTTTTTTAATTTTTAATTTTTTTTTCACATTCTTCATTTTTTATAGATATAATTCATAAGTTGAAATTAAAAATTATAATAAAAAAGTAAATAATACCATAGAAAAAATAGAGACATGTATCGTACAATTAGCCCTACTTTATATACAAAGTCTACAATCTCTCTATTATATATATATATATATATATAGAGAGAGAGAGAGGATAGTTTATAACTTGTTAAATTTGTGATCTTAATATAATTCTTTAATTTTGGAAAAATAAAGGATTTAAAAAATATGTTAAGTTCAAAAATGTTAAAAAATAATATGTATAAACTTTTTTTTTTTATATATAATTATGTGTCTCGAAATAAATAAAAAATTACAAATGATAATAATAATAATAATAGTAGGATGATAAAAGAGTTCTATGATATTGATTTGTATACGAAAATTTACATATATATATATATATA
>JAXCLQ010054624.1:0-14626 GCA_035584115.1 Cedrela odorata | reverse complement strand
ATAATAATATTATATACTAACGTGTCATAATATTATTAATTATATAAAAGACAAAATTAATGCATTAATAAGAATAAATATTGTGGACCATATAGCAATTGTACAATATTATCACATCAATTTTTATCTCATATTTTTTTTATTAATGATTTGTATCTTTAGCAGTAGTGATAATTTTTACATGTAAAAATATGTTAAATTTTTATTTAATTAATATTATAAATGATATATTAACAATAAAATAAATTGTATTTAGCACATTACAATTTTTAACAATGCTAAGTAATTTATAACGTAAGTTAAGATATAAATTATATATTTTAATTATTTAATTATCATATTTGTTGATGCATGATTTTCATCTTTCATTTGTCTAACATGTAATTTATTTCTTCAATTGAATAAATCTATTAATATGGAGTTTTCGAATTATTTGATCATCCTCAGCTCAGATGCTTGGGAAATGAACATGTATTAGAGGTGCCGATTGTCCAGCGAAAATCATCCAATACCTAAGTCAGTTTTAGAAATTTCTATATATAATCATAATACTAAGAAATAAATAATAAAAATATTACCATAAAATAATAAGATAAAAATGTTTTTTGATAGTGATTTTGATATTATTTTTTCAATGTAATAGTCATGTGGAGAGTCCCCTTGAGTCTCCTCTTTCCTTTATTTAGACTCTTTATTTATAGCATCATGCATTTTTTTAGAACTATAGAAGCTTAACTCTTATAGAATTGGTGATATTGTCTTTCAAAAGAAAAGTAAAGCATGATCCTCTTAGGACTTTTATTGTGATATTTTACCATATCAATAAATCTAAATAGACTAGAAGTGTTGATGTGATCTATTTTTATTGACATGAAACTGATATAAATGATCGGGAATATCATGACTCAATAGGAATCAGACAATTTTTAATATTAGTGAGTTTAGAGTTTGTTGTTAGAAGATTATAAAAAGTTTTCATTTCATCATTACTAGGAAATATTATGAAAGAATAGTCTCTTTTGACTTTATATGATAGAATTTGTGACCCTTAAACCTATCTTTTCCTATAGTACTTTAAAGAATTATTTTATCCATGGGTATGTTTATAATCTCATGGGTGTCATTGAGTGAAATCTCGGTCTTCAAATAATTATCTTATTCTTGGATAAGTTTATAACCATTATGGATATCCTCGGGTGAAAAATTAATCTTATAAAAATTATCCAACCCATGGGTACATTTATAATCCCCATGAATGTCCTTAGGTGAAAATTCGGTTTTCAAAGAATTATCTTACCCAAGGATACGTTTATAATCCTCATGAGTACCTTTGGTCGTTTATAAACCTACTCTCCTAAAATAAAATAAAAAAACTCATCCATGGGTATTTTTCTCTCCCCCGTGGATGTTCTCAGGTTATCATGAATGTTTAATAATCATTTTTTATTTTTTTAGATTTTACTTTATTTATTAGTCGAGAATACTAAAATGATAAATGATCAAACAAATAAATAATTAAGTGATTCTCCTTTGGAATTTACCAAATTAATAATTGACAATAACTTAATTAATAATTAAGAATGACTTAATAATAATAAATTAGAATTTTCATCTCCCTCATAAATACTTAATTAATGACCGAGAATATAATTTATAGTAAATAAATTTAGCCATGATTCTTCTCGCAATTATGTTATAAACAACTGATGCCATAACTTTAACAAGAAAATTTATCTCGAAATTACGTAATAAACAATAGAGACCATAACATTAGCAAGAAATTTTTCTCAAAAATACTTAATTGACAATAGATAACATATTTTAATTAACCGATAAATTTAATTATGATTAATCTCAGATTTATGTAATGAACAACTAGGCCACAATAATAAGAATTTTAATTAAATAATTCCCCTTGGAATTACTAATTGAATAGTTTGGGAAGAGATAAATAATAAGCAGTTTAATGTCTAGTCGAATAATTACCTTATTATCTTGTAGAGAGAAATCCTCACGTTTCTTTGACAGAGAAGGTGTTGTTCTCAGATATTGCCTCTTTTCCCCTTATGTGCTTTGAAATTGCTCTGTCAGCTTGGCAGAAAAAATGCTGCTCTTGGGTATTTTCCTTTCTACCGTTAATTGCACTAAAATCATTTTGCTTGTTCGGCAGAGAAAGTGCTGCTCTCGGGAATTTTTCTTTCTATCATTGAGTGCACTAAAATTATTCTGCCTACTCGATAGAGAATGTGTTACTCTCTAGTATTTTCCTTTGTACATTTGAGTGCTCTAAAATCATTATGCCTGCTCGGTAGAGAAAGTGTTGCTCTTAAATATTTTTCTTTCTACACTTCAGTGCACTAAAATTATTACGCCGGCTTGGCAGAGAAGATTTTGCTCTCGGGTATTTTTCTTTTTACTCTTAAGCATTTTATGATGAAAACTTGGTCTTCATAATTCCTTATCCATGTGTCATCCATTTAGGCCTTAAAGAATAACCAGATTTATTTGAGTTTTATAGAATAATCAGACCCATTTGAATTTTAAGGAATAATCAAATCTATTTAGATTTTAAAGAATAATCGGACCCATTAGAACCTTGCAGAATAACCAAACTCGTAAGGGTTTTAAAAAATAACCTAACTCATTTAGGCTTTCAAGAATAACTAAACCCATCAAGGTTTTGAAAAATCTGAACCTATTTGAGCTTTAAATAATAACCATGACCATTTATGTTTTAAATAGGGATGGTAATTTTATCCGTAAACTCACTACTACTCGACCCTCATGAAATAAGTTTAGTATGTCTCTTAGTGGGTTTGAGAAGATACAAGTGTAGATAGATATCTGCGGGTATTCGCAACAAGTATCTGCGAATATATATATATATATATATATTCTAAAAGTACCAAAATGACATCGTTTTAATATTAAACCTAAATAACCATAAACAACACCACACTCAAGTCGTTAGTTCATTGTTGCTCTCTCTCGCCTCTCTTATGCTCTTGCCCCAATTGTACTGACAGTTGAATTGGGATTACATGTACACGATTATAATGATATTGGGGAGCTGGAGAAGCAGGTAAGCTTCTGACTAATGCTTTATCATAAAACTTGTTGGTGGTTATTTGTGTAAAATATTTGATGTCTTATACTTCATTTTAGTAATTATAGGGACAGATCCAAGAACTCGTTAAGGCCATTGTGCTTCCAATGGCACATAATGAGCGATTCTAGAAGCTGGGGGTTTGTCCACTTAAGAGACTGTTCTTATATGAACCTCTTGATACTAGGAAGACTTTGATGGCTTATGCTTGTGTAGCACAAACAAATGCTACTTTTTTGAAGCTTGCAGGCTTGCAAATTGTTCAGGTATGATATTCTTTTTCATATTTTTAACTTTTTTAAACTAAATATATTCCCCATTTTTTTTTATTATTATGGCAATTTTTGTAATTTTTCTAGGAAGTTTGTGTGTTGATTGCCATTATTGAATTACAATATTCTCTTTGATGCATTGATCTTGACAACTCGTGCTCTCTATCCATGACTGATTCTACCAATCCATGTAGTATGATGTTTGAAATATTAGTGAACTTATTTAGATTGAGTTTATCTTTGATATGTCTAGATATTCACTGGGGATGGAGCCAAACTGGTTCATGATACCTTTTAGGTTGCAAAAAAGAAGTTACCCTGCATCATTTTTATTGATGAAATTGATGCCATCGGCACAAAGCGTTTTGATAGGTAAACATTATCTTCAAGTCATCATATCATGAGTAATCAAAGTGGGGGGCATTATTTTTTTTTTTTTATGTTTATACTGATATTTGATCTCATTGACTGCAGTGAAGTGAGTGTAAATAGGGAGGTGCAACGAACTATTTTAAAGTTGCTCAATCAGCTTGATGGATTTAGTAGCGATGATCGAATTAAGGTTTGTTTATGCTCTTACAATTACTAGATATTAGTAGTAATTTTTTAAATATACCAAGTATATCAAAATAAGAAATTTGAATGGATGTATTAATCAATTCAATAGTAACATGTGTTTTATACAACATATTTCATTTAGTTTAGCTTATTATAGGAATATTAACATCAATGCATCTAATTTTTGGCCTTTTTTTTCATTCAACTATACGAAGTATCAAAAGGTATCAAATAAATACTAAATGTATTACCCAAGTACTCTTCCATTACATTACTATTAAAGAACATATATTAATTTACTATAATGCCCTTAAACATGTGAATAAGTATAAAAATATATTTTTACCTAAAACCATATCACTATAAATACCATATTTTATAGAAAAAAAATATATTTTCTTGACCTTCAAACTCCATACTCCTTTCCAAAAAAAATATATTTTGTAAATGAGTTTGGGGTTTTTTTTTTAATTCTTGGAGGAATTTATTATAATGAAGTTTGAAGTAAAGCAAAGAGTAGAAAAAAAAGTTTTGAAAAAAAAATTATATTTATAATTTTTTTAAAAGTAAAACTATGTTTTTATATTTATTCACATGTTTAAGGCACTATAATCAATTCACATATGTTCTTTAACGATAATGTAACAAAAGAGTATTCAATTGATACCTATGATACATTTGGTATCTAATTGATATTTTGTATATCTGTATGAACAAAGGCCAAAATTTAGGTTCCGGATGATAATTTTCCTTTATTATACTTGATGAGGGAATAATACTAAGATCATTAAATAAATTGTGTAGCCATTGAAGTTCACAAGTCAAGGTTACTAGTACACGATATTCAACTTCAATAGTAAAATTTGATGAAAAATTATTGTTAGCTCTTCCCATTATTATTCAAAAACAATATAACTAACGCCATTCTTACACTCTCGTCAGGTAGTATGACTTCTAGTATTTATTTGGTAGGTATTTCTCTTAGTGTATCGATACATGATTTTCGCCTGTTAGATGTTAATACAGCTTTGTTTTTTCATTCGAACAAATTTGTTGAAATCTTTCTACTTGGGCTTGGGAACATCCCCAGGTCGGAATCTTTTGCGATGAACTCTGATTAATTTTCTAGTGTTTCGGGAATTCTTGGATGACAGAAAACATATTAGGGGTCCTGGAGATCCGGAGATAACCCTCCGATACTTAAGTTAGTAAATGATTATCTTTAATTGCATAGGATTTCTGAAAAATAACAATGATAATCAAGGAATTGATTCCTCTTTTTGACTTTTTTCCTGAATGCCTTTTAACATAATAACAACCTATTTTTTTAGAAGAATATTCGGATGCATTCCCTTCTATTATAGCCTTTATTTATAACTTCTAAACTATCCTTTTTGTAGTTGGAATAGAACTTCTTATTATAAATGGAATAAGAATCATATGAGTTTTTATTATAATAGAACTCTATTATTTGCTTTTCCTAGAATTCTATTAAGCCTTACCTTCCATATCCTCTTTAAGTTAGGTTGAGATTCTAGTTAATAAAGAGTCTTGTTAAAACTCTAACTTACTTGAGAAAATCTTAATGAATTAGGACTTTCTTTAATATGACTAGTAGGCAACATGTTTTATCTTTGGTCCTTCGTCACTAATGAGAATGGTTTCTTGTGTAATTTGAGGATAATTTGATATATGATCGATCTTTAAAACTTTTCACGAAGATAGTTTGTTATGCTCAAAAGAATATTCTAACGACATCTTGAGTTTTATGGTTTACTTTTTGAAGATAACAACCTGACCTGAGACAATGTAACATTTGTTGACTATCAAGGAGGAATTATGATAACTGCTAAGGAGAATTTCATGCTGATGTAGATCATTCCTATTACTTGGCTGTGATTTGGCTGATGGAGAATATTATGACCCAATATCATGACCCAACAATGTACTCTCCAAATTAGTTTACATCATTGATGTTGATCAACAAATCACATGTTAGTTTTTATTCTAATTTTCTCCTTACAAATTGTGTTCCATTTCATCTTTTGTTCAATTGAATGATGGAACTAATGCTTAAGTTCACATCGTTGGTGGAGTGAAAAGTTTAGTCTTTAAGTGACAGACTTTGATTAAACGGAGAAAATTGTTGATGTGGCACTCTCGCTCATATACGCTATAAGTCCTCTACAGGATCCAACAGGCACATAGCTTTAACCATGTTTTGAATATTATAAATCGTGCCTAACACTCTTCTATCGGGCTTTGAGTCCAAATAACATGATGTTGCAATTTTGAATGACTTTACGTTGTATCTGATATTAACATAAGACTTGAATATGAGTAGGTATGTTGGAGCAAGTTAAGCTTTGTACATAATAATAAGGAAACACGAGAAAGGTCAATGAATCAAAGATAGAAATCATGAGATTGATGTTTAACTAAGTTGGACGAACTGGGTTGTAGTTTATATGATAGAAGTCTCCTGATTGTAATCTCAAGGTGTTGACGCTAATTATGAGCTTTTTTATGGCAATATAACCGAAAATTGGTATAAAAGTAGTGACCGAACATTACTAATACAACACTTGAATATGAATAGATGTGTAGGAGGGAGTTAGGCTATGAATAGATGTGTAGGAGGGAGTTAGGCTTTATAAATAATGACAAAGAATCAAAAGGAAGGCTAAAAGGATCAGAGATAACAATCAGGAGGCTAATTTAACTGTTTAACTAAGTTGAACACTACCCGATTGTTGTTTATACAACAAAATTCCTCTAATTGTGATATCAAGATTTGATAGGTGAAATATGAGATTTTTGATAGCAATGTGGCTAGCAATGTAGTAAAAGAGTTGTGATCGAACATAAAAATGATCTACTTCCTAGAACATCTTCAATGCGAGATTTAAGGAATTAGGATTTTGATGAAGACAAGGTGGTTCTTTGACTAAAAAGAGAGAAATAACAGCTGAACAATGGTTCTTAGAATTTCACTGAACCTATTGAACCTCCTTTATACTGCAAAAATATGGTCCATTTATATAGGCTGTGGGCATTTTAGTTCACCCAAACTCATATTGTGATAATTACTTAGTCAAAAAGGATTATTTTCTTTTTGAAAGTTATTAACTTTTAAGCTAAAAACAATTTTAAGTGTTTTATTCTTAATTAATTATGTAAAAGTAGTTATAATTTAATTAAAAATCTCTTATTTTAAAAGAAAATATCAATTAATTTAATTAAAATAGGGTTTTATGTAGAATTTCTTTTATGCATATTTAATTAGGAAGAGAATTCCGAAGAAATAAATAACCTTATTAGAAAAGAGTTTTATTTTAAACAAAAGACTATCACAATATGAATTGAGTTTATTTTTGGGTTTATTGTTTGGGTTTGTGTTTCCTTTTCACAAGCTGAATTACATAAAATTTTCTTTTGAGCTAATGTCCACTAAATAGGCTTACCTAAGATTTTTATGTAATTAGAACTTACATTAAGTCTATTCTTATCTTCCATGCCACGACCTTTATTTCAAGCCCTAACGAGTGGCTTGGATTCACTTATTATAGATTACGTTACAGAAAAATAGTGTCATTATAAATTGGTCGTAGGTTAGGCCTACAACAAAATTTTGAGTATCATCAGTATCATCGTTCTCACGCCTACTCTTAAACTTAAAATTGTTTTCTATATTCAATCTTTCAAGTGTTACTTCTTAACTGTTAGCTAAATCTCTAAGGTTTTTTTTTAAGTTTTGTTTGAAATTGTAGTGATTTCAGTTAATTTTGAAACCAAAGTTAAAGATGTGGGGGTAACACCAACTTTTAGTATAATCCACTCATTTTCATATTAATGTTTGACATTTAGTGCTTCTCTTTCCATAGTTGTGGTTTAAAATCCACCGCACTTCGATACTAAACTTGAGGCCATAATTCAAGTAAAGGTATTGAATATAACACTACCAAAAAAAGCAGGAAAGTAAAATAATAGCAAAGATACCTCAGAGCTGCACAATACTTTTGGCCTAACTCTTCAAGCTCCGCAATCATACAATCTGTGATTCAAAAAGTGCCTTTAAATAAAAAAAAAAAATTAATTAGTACAACAATAAGTGCATATTTCGAGATTAACTCGGTACTTAAGCATTCATATAAATTATCACGTTAGTAAGATATAACTTATGAACTACTTTGTACCATCATTAATTTTGGCACCAATTGTTTAATTTCAAATGAAATCCGACATCAGTGTCCCCATTAAGTATAAAATATTTATTATCACAATTTCAGCATGACCATTAAATTCGTGAGAATGAAAAGAAGCAGCAAATACAAAATTCATATTTTGTATATAAGCAGTCTATCAATCCCTTCTCCAAATCTAACTAAACAAAACTGCCAGATAAAATAGAAGTTAACTCACTTGAACACGGTTAACTTAAATTTTTAGTCTCCGATGCAGTTGATAATTTCGAAAAATAATAAGTAAGAGAAACTTGCTACATAATAAGTAAACAGTTCATAATCTAGCAAATTCTTCAACATTAATTAGAAGCAAAACCAATTGAAACAAAATCAAATAAAGATTACTATACAAAACACTCATTTTTTTTTTTTCTGAATGGAGTAACTAGTAAAGTTTGGTATCCACCAAAACTTGGTAAGGCGGCCCCAATGCAATGTTGTGCTAACCTAGACACCCAAAAAAATTGTAAAAGTAAATTACAAACCAATAAAACATATATATTTTAAAAAAAAATGCAGAAGCTTACACGTTTTCTGGAAGCTTGTCTATGAGGTCTTTCTTGTTTGGATTTAGAACCTTTTCTTTTTAACTGAATGACAATAATAATTAAAACCGCAATAAAATCAAGATACAATGATAATAACATAGCGAGTCAAAGGTAAAAATGAAATTACTTCTGAAGTGATTTTTTTTTTTTATGAACTTCTTCATCGTTACAAATTTAAGAGTCTTTTTTGGCTTTCCCCATCTTTGAAAATTTAAATCTTACAAATCTTTTGGTCTCACCTTGAAAGTATTTAAATTCTTCAAGACTATTATTTAGTCGTGAGCAAAGAAATGCGCATAGCAGAGATAGAAGCTAGTGATAAGAGATAATAACAAATAAAGAGAGGAAACCGTGTTGGAAAGGCATCTGTTTTACTTTATTATCAAAAGGTTTGAGAATTGAGTAACCCACTTGGGGTTTTTATTTTTTTAAAAAATTATTTATTTGAGGTCTTATTGATTTATATATCTTTATTAAGAAATCAGTATTAATATTCTCTTTCTTATACATAAAATTTAAAGTGAAATTATATGAAAATCTCTTAATAGTTACAATGTTGGTACCAAACTACTTTTATTATTACGAGGAGATTATAACTTAATAGAAGTTTAATTATAAAAATTATTATTTTGACTTAGTTATTCTTAATGCAAGTGATACAAAGGTAAATTATGCACTATATTTATAATTAATTAATGGAGTATGTCAACTCCAATGTATAAACATTGATAAAGGAGATAGATATAGTCTCTAAAAACTAATATATGTTTCTATTTAGTGTTGGGAATATGTAAAGTCCTCTTAAAAATTTAAATGTTTGCATTCTCTTTAATGTTTTCCTCTCAATATAAATTCTATAAATATTGTACATTGTATAACATAAACTGTGCAATCTTCAACCTTCAAGTGTAACTTTTCTTTTTTCCTCTAGTAAATTAACCATGACACCCAAAGTTAATACACAAACACAATTGACCAAAAATATTTATGTTGTGTTCAGCAAAATGAAAGAATCAAACCCCAACTGGAAGGAAAAAAATCTTGTTAAGTGGTTAGAAAATACTCATGGTCTTAAGGTATCAATATCTAAGACACTCAAACGATCATCTGACCTCCTTTAAGAATAAATATTATTGAACCCAAACAAAAGGCCTGGTACACAAGATAAAATATGATATGATAGAATAAAATTAATAATTTAAAATAGGATAGTATAAGATGAGATAGAATAAGATAGAATAAGATATAATAAGATAAAATAAAATTAATAACTTATAATATAATAGGATTATGTGTAATATTATATTATATTTAACATATGATAAGATAGAATAAAATTATATATTTAATTTTAATTTTAGAATTATTAAAAACTAAATAAAATAATTAATTATTTAAAACAAAATAAAATAATAAGTAAATATTTTAAAATATTAATTTGAATTATTTATAAATTATTTTTTAACTTCAAATATTTTTCTTATCCTATTCTATGTTATTTCAAGGGTTATTATAGTATAATTTTTTTTTTTAATTTTTTCCTTACCAAACATGTGAGCCTAGTATAATTTATGTAGGCCTCGTATATTTTATCCTACTTTGAGAATGCTCCCAAACATTGGATTGGACTATTTTATAGTCCAACCTCAACCTTATCATATATACCAAACGAGACCAAAATGTTCAATGATGATAAAGTACCTGGCAATGGAGTCTTTCCTCTGTGAATGATTTGTATGTCATTAAGAGCATATGAATATGAGTGGTGAATTGCTAAAAGAGAAGGAAAATATTTTTCTAAGGCAACTCTATCTTGAAACTACTTAATTTGAATTTTCAAATGGATAGAAGAAAAAGTTCAAGCAACAACATGTAATTCATTCCTTCCATCATTTTGGGGAGAGTGGCTCAGTTAATCTTAGAGATAATTGAAGCTAGTTTGCCACCAATAAGAGAGAAATTGAGCAAATGATGAAGGACATTTATAATATATTTCAAATTGGCTTATTTTATCGAATACAAGTCAGTAACTACTTTGCAACAAAGTAGTTGGAGGGTCGAAAGCAGAATAAAGAGAAGATTACAATTGTTATTTGTTGTAATGGTGATGGCTCTAACAAACTTTTGCTTTAGGCCATCGATAAGTATCTTAATCCAAAATGCTTTAAAAATATTAATCATAATAATCTTAACTATAAGTATCAAGCGAATTCAAATGCATAGTTAACATCTTTGTTTTATGAAATGGTTTAAGTGGTTTTATAATCACTTAGATAAAAATGTCTTAATGAAATGGTTTAAGTGGTTTTATAGCCATTTAGATAAAAATATCTGACTTATCATGGATAATTATACTGCATATGATAAAAAGGAGAATCTCCCTCTACTTTATCACACAATTATTTTGTCTCTACCACCAAAGTGCACTTCTAAAATTCAGTCTATGATGCAGACATCATTAGAAATTTAAAAGGTTATTATCGTCAGCACTTTAATCGCCTATTTTTGAAACAATTATAAGATCATGTCTTGGAATCAACAAAGATAAGTGTTCTTAATGGAATTATAAATGTAGTTTCTACATGGTCAATTGATGTGAAGATACAAAAATTGCCAATTATCTTAAGCATTGCAAAATTAAGACCCTTGATGTCGATGAATTGTAAATTACGAATGAAATTGATGAGGATAATTAAAGAGTCATTGTAGAATTTATGAGTGTTTAAAATAGGTTTTGGTTCCGGTTTTACTTGGAACCGAAACCTACCTTAAATAAATTATTTTCTTAAATTTTAAAATCGGAACCTACCTTATTTAACAAGGTACCCTATTTTTTGGTTTTGGTTCGATTTCAATCCAAAAATAGGGTACCCTGTTTAACTTGAATCACAACGGAATATTTGGAATTTAATTTGATGCAATTATGAAAGCACTACAATATATAACTTGTTGAGTTAAGTTGGCCCGAAAACCAAGTTCAATTCATGACTATAGAACATAAATACAACACAGATCCAATATTCGAATAAACCAAAGAATGCAAAAAAAGACAATGCAATTGTGCCAGAGAATTGCAAAAATGGCTACTATGAACATCCATATCACCATCAATTCAATACAAGAACACAAAAAAAAAAAGGGAGAAATTATAATTGGGGTAAATTTGGTAACTTGGACTTGTAATTGTAATCTGATGCATATTGAGAAATACAAAATGGAGAGCTTTCTTCTTATTTGTAAAATCTTACTTTCATAACATCTAACTATTTGTTTTCCTGCATAAATTCGTTTGCAACTAAATAACTCAAAAAAGCTGTAAATCTAGCACTTTTCTAAAAGCAAAAACAAGAACACAAAAAAGGGGAAATTTTACAAGAAAGAGTAATTAACAAGAATTAGTCAAAACATGACTAATTTAATGCATTGACACTCTGTTGAATAAGATAATAAATATATATCTTCTGATATCACATAATATATATTACATCAAAAACCTAAACCTACATTCATATTCATTGAAAGTGAATTATATCAAACAACAATTGCCAACAAGCAAGGACAAATCAATCGTTTCTTTCATTCAAGTAGAAATAAATAGAACCTAGTTTTATAAATTAAAATCTGAAGAGAATTCATTAAACCAAGTTGTGAGTAGAGTCTTTGAATGTCAGGAATGACTCCTATATTGGCAACCGAAATAGCCTATTGATATCCTTCCACAATAGCAATAGCTTTATAATATATTGCCTGAATTAATCCAGCCACAAATACATATATATATATATATATATATATATAAATGGTCTCTTTGAAATGCAGTAAGTATTTAACTAATAATTAGCTACAGGTTTTTGCAATTTTTCATAATGTTAAGCAACACTAACTTACAAAAATAAATACCAAAATAAAAGTGAAAAATTACCATGGCTTTCAAATAGCGCAATCTCTCTTTAGACATTTCCTTTCTTGCCTGCAAAAATTAAATTAACAATCTAAGAATTCTCATAAATAAAATTGGCATCTGTTTCTTTTTCCAAATTTTTACAAGCATCTATTATTTAATTAACCAATTTAAAATTCAACAATTCCAATAGATGAAAATCAAAATTTATGGAAATGCGATGGGAGAGAGAATGTATGAGCTAGAGATCATAGTAAGTTGATTTGGAAATGAGAGAACCATTGGGAGCTAAGTCTTTTCTAAAGCCTTCACATCCATTTCTTCTTCTACATTGTCAGCATTTTCTGTGTTGATTTCGTTTAGAAATCCAAGGTCGTTAATGAAGAGATTTTCGTGCACAACGGGATCATTGCACTTGCACTTTTTCAAGTCTTTGAGTCGTCTAACCTCGAGGCCCTCTTCGAGGACGGTGATGGTGATGGTGGTCTTCAAGAACTCAATTAAAGCGTACTTTAACTACCACTCATCTATGAGCTTTGTAATGGAGGGACTTATAAGGTAGATTGTAAGCATGAACTTCACTCGCAAGACACGTTTGAGGCCATTTTTAATTTCTAGGGTTTCTATTGGAAGGGGAGAGTGGCGCTTCAGCATACCAATCTTTTGGCTCACGTTTGCTTGTAGGTTCTGATGTCCGCCTTGTAAACCCTTCATTAGCCAGTGTTAACTTGCTGGGATTTGGAGCTGGAGGAGAGGAGAGTGAAAAACAAAGCAATCGACCGACTAGGTAGAGAGAAGAGAAAATGAAGTTAGGTTAGCTTAGATTTAGATTTTGTTATTTTAATTCTTCTGGGTTAGGTGGGTCGAATTTGGTTCATCAATTTGGTTTGATTTCACAAGATAAAAAATTAGAAACTAACTAAAAAAAATTAATTTTTTATTTCTAATACCGGAATCGAACCTAAACAAACCAGTTCCGATTTATGAATTAAACCAACCGACTTGGTTCTACAAGATTCCGGGTCAACCTATAACCTATGAACACCTCTAGCAAAATTGAGTTGTCAGGTTCAACAACTTCATTACACTAATCGAATATTAATATCTTCCCCAATCATCTAAATGACCAACAAAATGTGTATGTTTTTATTGAAGAAGAAATCATTACTGTAATTAGACAAGGAAGAAGAAGATAATTCTAAGAATGATAGTACGAAAATACAGAATATTTCTTTCCAAGAAGCTATAAACATGCTTGAGAAAGTAGAAATATTTTGGTTGGAACAAGAATGTGGAGCTTATTTTTAGATGTGATAAAACTCCAAAGAATAAATCATTGTCTCAAACAATTTTAAAAAAATATTTTATTTCATCTTTTCCATTCTTTAATATAACATAATATATATATATATATATATTACAATATACAAATAATTATTACTAGTGAAGCCTAGTTTCTTTAAATGGGATCTTAAAAAATTATAATTTATTACAATGAGAGTTTATTCTTATTTATAATTGGTTCAAATTGAAATCATAAATTTTTATGACTATATAGAGGTTATTCCTATATAGAGTATAACTATAGAGATTTATTACTGTATTATAATATGCCAATCCATATTAAAAGGAGAAATCATCACCATTTACTAAGAGTGTAACTAAATTCCTAGCCTCGCCTGAGCCTAATGTCACGCCCCAATTTACGCCGCCCAAGTTACTCCGCAGAATAGGCCCAAATTACGTCCCAGCGGCAAAGCTGTTGCGCTTGAGCAGAAATTACGCCCCAGCAGAATTGTTGCGCCGCAGCGGACCATGCAGCATGATGTGGCGTACGAGCAGCCGGGTGCGGCATACGAGCAGCAGGGTGCGGCGTACGGGCAGCAGTACGCGGCGTACGAGCAGCAGTACGCGGCGTAAGTGCAGCAGGATGTGCAGCAACATGTGCAGCAGCATGTGCAGCAGATTGTGGCCCAGATTCTGTCCAGCCAAGCTTT
>JAXCLQ010054603.1:0-17914 GCA_035584115.1 Cedrela odorata | reverse complement strand
GAATCCGAGTCTTGAAAACACTCAAGTCAGTTTCCCGTTTTCATTTTCTAAATTCATTTTTCAATAACAAATATGAATGATAAATTGTTTGAGAAATTATAGAGTTTAAGGAGGATATGAAAGTGTTTTTAGATCAAAAACAGCAAAGGGAAGGCTCTGTACAAAGCCCATCCCGAAAGAGGAGATCTAGGGAAGATAATGATCGAGTTGAGAACTTAGAGATCTATATTCAAAAGATGTTTGAGAAGTTAGAAGACTAGAAGAAAAGAGAGAGGCAAATGAGGGGCGATTCTATATTAAAGATAGGATTTTATTCAAAATCTCCTTTTCCCAAAAAATTTTGGACCTCGTTCTTCTTCGTAAGTTTAAGATGCCCTAAATCAAACCTTTCACAAGCAAGACTGACCCATCACTTCATATGGATTTATTAAGAGAAATGATGCTAATCCAAAGATTGGATGAATCTTAGATGTGCTGTTTGTTCTCGCTAACTTTGGAAGGATAAGCGAGAAAATGGTTCACCAGTATAACGCCCGACAGCATCTGTAGCTTTAAACAGTTGTACTAAGCCTTTGTAAATGAATTCAAAGGCGCTACCATCAACCTCAAGACTTCGAGCTCACTGCTGCTCATGAACCAAGGAGAGAGTGAAAGCCTCAGGAGCTTCGTCAAAAGATATCATGATAAAGTGATGGAGCTGAGGGCTTATTATTATTCTTTAGCTCTGGAAGGTTTCAGAAAGGGTCTGTGAGTAGATCGAGGATGGTACGCTGTGCGGAAGCCCTCTGTTACCACTTATGAAATGGCTCGAAGAAAGCTGTTGAATGAGATTGAAATTGAGGATCAGATTACTCTTAAAATGAGGGAAGAAAAAATTTTTGAACCACGATCTCTCGAAGAGGCTCGAAATGCTAGAATCGATCCAAGAAGAAAACACGATGATAAGAGAAACTTTCGATATCTTGACAGAAAAAGTAGAAGAGGCCAGGGCCGGAACGAGGCAGTAAGGGGAAGAGAGAATTTTCATCCAAAAGGGTACTGCTCACCTGTGAGAGACGACAAGAGAGGAGTAGCTCATGTTCAAGGAGATCAAGCTTTCACTCCTTTGAAAGTCTTGCTCTCATAGGTTTTAAAGGAGATCACAAGATGAGGAACTATACTAGTGGAACCTCGCCCATTAAGAGCTAAACCAATAGGAGAAGCCAAGAATAAGTTTTGCAAGTTCCACCAAAGTGTTGGACATCTGACGGAAGAATGTTTTGACCTCAGAAGTCAGGTGGAAATACTGATCCAGAACAATTATTTACAAGATTTGGTAGCTAGAGAGCGAGATGGAGTTAGAGTCTCAGGCCAAAAAACTGAACGTGGACAAGGACCAGAAGAAAGGGCTATGGTGATTTCAGGTGGGGTAACATTCGCTGAGAATTCGAACAGATCAGAGAAGAATTATTCTAAATACTCCCTATCCAATGCCTCTTCAGATATCCATATCATGAATGTCCGAACCGAGAAGAAATAAAGACTTGCTTCGGTACCTATTATGTTTACAGATGAGGGTGAAGTGGGAGTGCATTATTCGCATGACGACGCATTGGTGGTAACCTTGACGGTGGGAACGTCTTAGATCAGCAAAATTTTGGTAAACAGAGGGAGTTCGGCCGATATTATCTTTAAGGAAACTTTGGATTCTTTGAGGAATGAAGATTTGAGACTAAGACTTGCTGAGACCGTCCTCTTCGATTTCAAAGAAGCGTGTGTTCATCTCATAGGAATAGTGCAACTACCAATTACCATGAGAGAAAGGCTCTACTAGAAGACTACAGTGGTGGAGTTGCAAGTGGTTGAACTCAAAATGCCTTACGCCATGATTCTCGGGAGACTTTTCCTCCGAACCACGAAGGCAGTAGAAAGCTTACACTATTTAAAATTGAAATTCTGAGCAGGGGAGGGAATCAGAATTGTCAAAGGCAATAAAAAAAAAAGGCTCGATCATGCTTTGTAGTCTCTTCTAAGAGATTATACTCCCTATCAAAGCACCTATGGAAAGATGTCCTGAAAGCTAATAAGGGCGACTCGCGAGATAAGTTAATTGCAAGGAGACTTAAGTAGGATGACAAAACATTGATCCTAGAATAGGCGGGAAAGCTTGAGTTCGTCATTTTGAATTAAGAGTTGCCTTAGAGAACGGTTGAAATTGGTATCTAACTTCTAGGAGAGCTAAAGTCAAAACTCAAGGACATATTGAGGAAACACATGGATGTATTTGCATGGTCTCATGAAGACGTGTCAGGTATCAACCCGTGAGTATCTCCTACCGACTCACCATTGATCCCCACAATAAACCAGTGAAGCAAAAAATGAGACCATTCAACATAGAGAGAAAAGAAGCAATTCATGTAGAAGTCGATAAGCTTATGAAAGTAAAATTCATCAAAGAAGTGCACTACCCAGAGTAGGTATCAAATGTAGTGATGGTCAAGAAGGTTAACGGGAAATGAAGAATATATGTAAACTTCATGGATTTAAATAAAGCATGTCCTAAGGACAGTTTTCCCCTCCCTCGGATCGATCAATTGGTAGAATCAATAGCTAGTCATGAATTGTTAAGCTTTATAGATGCGTTCTTGGGATATAATCAGATCATAATGCACGAATCGGACCAGGAGAAGATGACATTTATTACCGACCAGGAATTATACTGCTATATAGTAATGCTCTTTAGGTTGAAAAACACTAGAGCTACCTTTCAAAGGCTAGTTAACCGGGTCTTCAAACCATTGATAGGCGAGACTATGGAAGTATATATAGACGACATGATTACCAAGTCTTAGAAGGTCCGAAACCTCCGCAAGCATTTGGAAGAAACCTTTTCCTACTTAAGCAAGTACAAAATGAAGTTAAATCCTAAGAAGTGTGCATTTAGAGTTTGGGCTGAGAAGTTCCTTGTGTATATGGTCAGTGAATGAGGCATCGAAGCTAATCCACAAAAAATTAAGGCCACATTGGATTTGAAGTCCCCATTCAACCTTAAAAAGCTCTAGAATTTGACAGGGTAATTAGCAACGCTAAGTAGGTTTATATCCAAAGCTACCGACAGATGCTTTCCTTTCTTTCAGATAATGAAAAAGAGGAAGACGATCAAATGGACGGAGGAATATGAGTGCAGCTTTTAGAAGTTGAAGCAATATCTTGCATCACCATCCCACCTGATGAGACCCGAGACCTGAGACATACTGTACCTATACCTTGCAGTAAGTAACCGAGCAGTAAGTTTAGTCTTAGTAAAAGAAGATGTTGAGAAGATTCATCATCCCATCTACTACACCAACAAGACATTATTAGACATCGAGACAAGATACTCGCTACTAGAAAAGCTAGCATTAGCATTGGTGGTGGCAGCCAGTAAACTTAGACCCATTCGGGTCGATTAATCAAATGGTCTATTGAACTTAGTGAGTACGACATCATTTACAAGCCCAAGAAAGCGATTAAGGTCAGGTTTTGGTAGATTTCATCGCCAAAAGATCAATGTCTGAATAGCTCCTCATCTACTAGATTGTAGAACGACTTTTTAACCAAAGAGATCCAATCATTTCAAACTAAGAAGAGGTGATCTGAAGCCTCTTCATTGACAGAGCCTCAAATGCTTAGGGAAGAGGAGCTAGTGTGATCCTTATAAGCCCGGAAAGGACTGAGGTAATGTATTCTTTAAAGTTTGATTTTAAGGTCACTAATAACGAGGCAAAGTACAAAACATTGATTGCAGAGGTCAAGTTAGCTCTGGCCCTAAGAATCATATGTCTCGACATCCAATGTGACTCCCAACTAGTGGCTAGCCAACTAGAAGGACAGTTCTAAACACGAGAGAGTAATATGCAGATATACTTGGAGAAAGTCAAACAATTGTTGAGCACATTAAAGATTGTTAGAATCAAACAGATTCTGAAGCTGAAAACTTAAAGGCAGACATGCTAGCAAAACTAGCCTCTACTTTTAAATGAAACATTCTCGCCTCGGTTTCGATAGAAGTGCTGGAACCAAGAACCACAAAAGATAAAGACCACCCACATTATGTATCTCAATTAGATCCCATTGTTGGATCCATGAGATAAGGTCTTACATTCGATACGGTGAGCTTTCGGAAGATAAAGAGCAGGCAAGAAAGGTCAAAAAGCAAGTTGACAAGGTATACCATCATTGATGAAGAGCTATATAAGCTTGAATATAGTATTCTCTACCTAAAATGCTTGAGACCTGAGGAAGCAACTCGAATGCTAGAAGAAATCCATCGAGGAATATGTGGCTGACATGGGGGAGCCCAAGCTATGACCCATAGAATATTGAGGCAAAGGTATTATTGGCCAACGTTTTCTCGGGATGCAGCACAGATAGTTAAAACTTGTCATAAGTGTCAAGTGCACGACTGCATTCCAAATCAACCTCTAAAGAAGTTGACTTCCCTGGCAAGTCCTTGGCCATTCTCTTAGTAGGGGCTCGATCTCATTAGACCTCTGCCTCAAGCTCGTGTGAACATGAAGTATGCTGTAGTGGCTATTGACTACTTCACGAAATGAGTAGAAGCTGAACCTCTGGCGACATCACATAGAAAAGGGTTATGACGTTCGTCAAGCACAACATCATCTACAGGTTTGGAATACCTTAGTGCTGATCATAGATAATGGAAAGCAGTTTGATAATGCAAACTTCAGGGAGTTATGCTCGGATTTTGTAATTGACCTTAGATTCACAACTCTAGCTCATCCTAAAGCCAATGGGCAAGTAGAGGCAGCCAATAAGATTATCAAAAAGGCTCTGAAAAAGAAGCTCAATGAGCATAAAGGTGCATGGATTGATAAACTTTTCGAGGTTCTTTGGGCATATTGAGCCACATCCAAGGTTGTTACAGGAGAAACCCACTATAGCCTAGCCTTCGGATGTGAGGCGATGATTCCGGTAGAGGTTAACATACAAAATTTTTGGGTTAACAATTATGACGAGGCGTCCAATGATGAGAGCTTACGTTTGAAACTAGATTTGTTGGAAGAAAAAAAGGAGTTGGTCTTGATAAAGACCACAACTCACTAGCAAAAGGTAGCGAAATATTACAACCAGAAAGTTCGATACCGCTCTTTTCAACTAAGAGATTGGGTTCTAAGACAGATGACCCTGAACACCAAAGTTCCAAGAGAGGGCATTCTAGGTGTAAACTAGGAAGGACCTTACAAAGTTATTCAAGTCCTCAGACCCAGAGTTTATAAGTTAGAATCCCCTAATAAAAACCAAGTTCGAAAACCCTAAAATGCCGAACACTTGAAGTTGTATTATCCTTAGAAGTATTAGAAATTTTATAGGAAATTCCCTTAGAAGTTAATAAAATTATTTTTTATTTTTCACTTTTAGAATTGGCCAACAAATAAAGTAAAGCTCATGATTATCAAACATCTCAGGGTAATCTCCTCCCGAATACTATACATGGGTGAAACGGTTCCCAAACGTTAGCTTTCTATTTTTTTCAAGGTAATATTATCCTCAGCTTAAACAAGCCCTGAGCACGGTCTCAGAGAGTATGAGTAAAAGAAGTTCTCGGATAATCTCATCAAATGTTTTGGGGTAATCTCCTCCCGAGGCCCAGACATAGGTGACACAGTTTCCAAACATCAGCTTTTTATTTTTCCTAAGGTAATATTATTCTCAGCTCAAACAAGCCCTGGGCATGATCTCAAAGAGTATGAGCAAAAAAGGTTCTCGAATGATCTCATTAAAAGTCTCGTGGTAATTTCCTCCTGAAGCCTAAACATAGGTGACACGGTTCCTAGACGTCAACTTTCTATTTTTTTCGAGGTAATATAATCCTCAGCTCAAATAAGCCCTGAGTGCGACCTCATAGAGCATAAGCACAAAAGGTTCTCAGATGATTTTATTAAACGTCTCAGGTTATTCTCCTCCCAAAGCCCAGACATGGGTGACTCAATTCCCAAACATCAGCTTTCTACTTTTTTTTGAGATAATATTATCTTCAGCTCAAACAAGCCCTGAGCACGATCTCAGAGAGCATGAGTAAAAGAGGTTCTCAGATGACTACCTCCAAACGTCTCAGGATAATCCCATTTCGAAGCCTGAAAATGGATGACACGGTTCCCAGATGTTAGTTTGTTATTCGCTCCTAGGCGATAGTATTCTCGGCCCAAACAAGCCTTGAACTTGGTTAAAGGAATGATTAGTCAAAGAAGTTATAAGACAACTAATGTAAAATGTGTCAACTTAGCAGATCTTAAGTGAAAGAAGCACAATTCTGCTACATGGGATGAGTGAAGTTAACACGTAAAGAGAGGTTATCTTATGAGGTCAGTATGTCAAGTCAATGTCACTAGATAATACAAGTTCATAAGATAAATAAGGACTATACAGAACTAATTATTAAAAGTGAAAGAGAATAGAGCCAAAGAAAAAGAGAATATTAGGAGTTTTGAACGAAAATTATATTAATTAGCAAAAAGTATTACATTATCAAAAAAAAAAACTGAACTAAAAGCTAAACTATTTCAACGGTTTAGTTGGTTGAGGGGTTGGCTGGAAGAGCCACCGAGTCTGCTGGAGGAATAGTCAGGTCAGCAGAAGAGGCCTCGGGATTGACCACAAGAAGAGAAGGAGTCTCTATCTCTTCAACGGAAGAGACTTCCAAGGGGCATTTGCAATTGGGGGCTCAGCAAAAATGCCGATAGCAAACTCCATTAGAAGCATATACATGGTCTTCAAATTTGGGTGCCTTTCCCCTTCAGGGAACACCCCATCAGATTCATCTTCTCTTTGCATTGGAGCCTAACGCCTCAAGGCTTCATACAGCCAACCCCAGCAGAAGCGCAAAGCTTTTTTTCTCAGCGTTTAAGCTCACTCGTAGCTCTTCACATGCTTTGGTGAAACATTAGAGACACACCTGCCCCTCCTCTTTCAAATTTTTAGCTCGAACTTTAAGACCTTTACCATTCTATACGCCTCAGATTTAGACGACTCAGCCATGGCACCCTTATTTGAAGCTTCTCCCTCTCCCGATTCAATATACCGAGGTCGGATTCATACTTGTTTTTTGCGAGGGCCAAGTTTTTCTCCATCTTCTTGGCCTCTGAGGACTTGGAAAAATTGTTGGTAAGGGCTCTATGATACAATATGATTAAGTAGAAGAGCTAAAAAATTACGAATGTTGAACCATCAAAAGACCAGTTATAATGAGTTTTGTTTATAATACAAAAATAAAGAAAAGTAAACTTACCAGACCTAGCCATTTCAACTAGAAGTTCAACAACGACTCTTTCGAGAGCCCAGTAATGTCCTCAAAAAAAATTTCGCTAATGTTTTGGACCTGCAAGTTGATGCAAGGGAGGAAGTGCGCAAAAAACTTGTAATACCCCAAAATTTAAACTAAGGGCATTTTAGTTATTTTATATACTAGGGGTAATTTTATCATTTTATAAATTATGGCAGAGTAATGAAAATGGAGTAAATAACTTTGTGCAATGTTTACTTAGCTATTGGGAGTGATTTGATAATAATTTTTTAAGTTTAGAAAATTCTCCTTTAAAGCTTTATCCGTGTACCCGACCTTCAAACCAAAATTGGTGTTGATTAAAAATTTCGATTGATAAATGGTTTATTTCTACTGAAAGAGAACTCGATAAGGATTGATATGAATTAAATTTGAGTCAAATCTGAGGTCAAATAAGAGAGAATTGAAGCTTGGAACATAGAAAAATTATAAATAACATATTTACCCTTATTATTTAATTTCTTCTTAATTTTTCAGGGACAAAATGATCATTTCATTAAAATTTAATCTCTATTTAAGCTGATCAAGAAGCAAACCCAGGGCATTCGACTTTCATTTTCCAATACCTTCATTTTACTTATGGTTTTTATTTTTTATTTTTTTTTTCAATCTTTTTCAAATTACTCTATTTTCAACCAATTAAAGTTCTATTTCTTGCTGCAAATCACACGTACATGACACGGGCTACACTTTACAAGCTTTGTTTGAGCAATTCAGTTAACGATTAAACCAAGAGGAGAATAGTGCTATTATTTATAAATTGGAGATTTTTAAAATTACTTGCAATTCGGTCATCTTAGGGTTAAATTGACCTCTCGGTATAATTCCTAGCTTCGTTGTTATTATATTTATGTATTTTACAAAAATTACTGTTCATGACAAAAATACTATTCATGATAGAAATCACTGTTCATCACGGAATTACTATTTATTACGGACAATTTTACCTATTATACTTGTTTAGGGTAAAATTAAATCAATTAGTTGTTAGATTAGGTAAAATTAAATTTTATCGGAAGATATGAATAGTGACAGTATAGTTGCACTTGATTTAGATTTCAAAATAATATGTTATCGTGTAGAATTAGTTAGTAATAGTAAATTAAGTATAATTGATACTTCGATTACTAATCGTTAGATTCGGATTGGAGAAGAAAATAGAATTCAAAGAGGGAGGAAAACCTTGTTGTATATCAATATCGTAATTAAATTTTAAGCATGTATACTTTAATTATTATGTTAATAATTAGTATAAATGTGTTATAGAAATGCAGAGAGAGCAACCATCCAGCCCCCAGTGATCAAATTTATATTCCTCTTTTGACGACACTCGTGAGTGAATTTTTATATGCTTTTCATTTCTTTAAAACTGTCTTATAAAATTTAATGTTTTACAAAATAAGGAATAGTTTATTTATGAATGAATTTAAATTCTGTTTTATATGAAAAATGAGATTTACTTTGAGTTAAAATATATTGTTGTGGATGAGTTGTTGAGATATTGATTTTGAAGTCAAGAGGTGGCCATTTTGTTTTGAATTGTGTTTTATTTCTGATTTCTATATTTTTGATAATATGTTAGCTGTTATTTTAATTTTTGCTTAATTTAGCCGGGAGACATAAGGGGGAAGGTTTATGTGCTTTGAAAGCACATTTTGATTTGTGTTCTATGGAGGTATCGGTACATATAAGAAGAAGGGAGAGAAAGGCGGTCTGATATCTGACTCGAAATCTATATACATCCCTGCATATTATTCTGTTTTCAATTGACTATTTGAAATTATAATTCTGGAACTATAATAATATGCAGTTGATGTTTTGTTAGTATGATTTATGTTGGAAATTAATTCTGGCTGTAAACATATTTTATGTCGAAATTGAATTTACTTAAAATTTTTATTTCAGCATCCATTTACTGAGTTTTCCTCAAAACTCACCCCACCACAGTTTCCAATGATTGCAGGATTTCTTTCTAGGTGAGGATTCTAGGAGATATTCATGAAGAACATTAGGATTCCACATTCTTTATCAGTCACCTAAAAGTTAACGTTTGTAGTCTGTTTTGTACGTTGGGCACGATGCCCAATTATGTATACACATTATGAGTGTGTCTTCTGTATATTTTTGTACATATTGATATGTGTGCATATACTCTTTTATTTATGAGTATCATGGTTTATGTTTGGAATTGTGTTGATAGGCAAGGAGCCTTTAGTATATGTGTATGAGTTTATGCATATGATTGATATTTCTCTGCATTATAGTTATATGTACAGGTTTTTGTCTGAGGCTTATAGGGGTAAGATATCCTTACCTCTATGCCATCACGATACCGATTTACTAGTATGTGACAGAGCCATCGTTTCTCCTTTGAGAGGTCCTCAAGAAGAAGTTCCAATGATCCGACCGATTCCTTGTTAGTCTAGCTAAATATTTGTTTCTTTTTCTTGGCCTTTTCCTCGAAAGCCACAGTCGTGTCCTTGCGCTTTCCATTTTCTTTGTCAGCAAGAAGAGCTGAAGGAAGAGGTGTCGAATCGCAGATTATTATTCTTTTTGCGGGGGCCTTGGGGCGGACCAAGCTAAAGGCGCCAACCACCTTTAAAGCTCCAGAAACCTTGGCTGAACCCTTTTAGGTGGCCTTGAAGGGCTAAGGAGCCTTTTTAGCCTTGTTTTTCATAGTAAGTCTTTGCAATACTTCGAAGGGATTTGGAGCATAGTCTTTGGAAGCCATCTCGCCTATAAAAACAAGTAAAGGCAAAATCAGATACTGCACTCCTAACACAGGCAAATAACTTCAAGAAAATTACCTTGCAAGATAGCCTTTTCCAAGAATATTTAGCCCCTAAACACCCAAAAATTTATAAAACCATATGCAAGTATCTAATCTTCCGAGAGTAGAAGACTTTTGTCGGCTGCTAATAATCTAACTAGTTCACTCTCTCTCTACTACGAAGATCTAAAGTAGGTTTACCACTCTAAATCATCGCTTCCCCAAAGGCTCATGGTATGTGGAAAGAGGGAGTGGGATTTCAGTTACCTCCAACAAAAAATCATTTCTTTTTTCAATTTCTATTAGAGGTAGGGTTTCCAATGATGGGGTTCTTCTCAGTAAGTCAGTTTGGAGGTAAAACCACCCAAGACTTCTTATGGGGTTTCTCTTTAGTATGTATAAGTGTTCAATCTCCTCGAGGGAAGGATGAAAGTCCAAGACCTAATGCCACAATACATACAAGCCTATTAGAACCCTCCAACTGTTTAAGTTTAACTGATATAGAGGAATGCCAAAGGAAGCGAGAATTCTAGTGAAATAATTTTGGATGGGAAGCCTAACACCTACATGAAAGAACTCCTCATTAAAGGCTATCTCACCTTCTGGAGGGTAGCTGAGGAGTTCATTTGCCTCAAGGGCCCTAAGATGGATTCTGTATAACCTATTATATACTTCTAAGTCTAATTCTGTTATGGAGGAAGTGAATCTGTCCACTTCAAAGTGTGCTAGGTCTTGTCTCACTGGAGTAAGAGGATTAACAGGAACGATGGCTTACCCTATTCCAGAGTTGTTTCCCCCAGAAGTCATTTTCTTTTTTTCATGAAAGAAAAGTAAGGGATAAAAGAGCGTTCTAGGGCTGTCAACAACTCAATAGGATTAACCTAAAGATCTCTAAATTTAAGAAATGTACCAAGTTCCCTAATCTATCAAATATACCACGACTGTAAATAAACAAGGAAAGAAAAGAGAACTTACTATTGTAGTCGCTGGAATGAAGATTTGAGAAAGCTAAAGGTTTAAAATCTTGCTACTAATGCTCTGCTGCTGTTGAAGTCATATGCAAAGGAAATTAACAGCGTAAAGGTAAAGAAAGAAGTAAAAAGGTAAAAGGTAGAGTATTTAAAGGGAATGAAGAACCCCAACCGCCGATACTTATTATAGATCAATGGATATGATGTTGCCACGTAAAGGTAGAAGTTGAGAGAATGCGTCTTATTTATGAAAATGGGGGCGGCAATCATTAGGGACAGTTATAGCTCTTGAGTCTGAAACGTTGAAATCTCAAGAACTAGTCATCGTCTACCACGTTTTGAAAAGAAGCAAACTCCCAGCAGAGCATTTAATTGTGACAAGCGAGTGCGTCTCTTCAGAACTATTATCTTTAGTTTTAATTAAAGAACAGTTGTTTTTTACTAAAACTAAGGGGCTTGATATTGGGTATAGTCCAATATGTATAAGGCCTAGAAGAATGAAGGCCCGGAATGATCTTGTAAGTAAAGACAGGTTGTATTCAGAGACCAACAGCTACCCGAGGAGAGCTATCCGAGTGGTAAGAAGCTCAGGCCTTGTCAAGGGTTAGAACTTGATAAAAGAAGAAAAGGTCTTTGGTCGACATCACAGTAATAAAAATAGATGACAAGGACTTCAGAAGTACTAGGAGCCGAGACCTCTTGAAATCATCAGAAGGCTTGGGTTAAACCTTATCCCAATGACACACTATAAAGATCTCAGCCATAACTAATAAAAGGTTTCGGCCACAGTTCACAAAGGTCTCGGCCACGGTTCATAAAGGTCTCAGCCATGGTTCATAAAGGTCTCGGCCACAACTTATAAAGGAGTCTCAAACAAAGATTTTCGAGACCTCACAATAGTTGCATATTAGTGAATGATTCATCTCTTTCTTATACGTTCTCGGATTATTCTATAATAAGGATTCTTACCAAATTAAGCTTCTTACATAATAAAAATCCTAGAGATACAATCCCACGAGATCCGGAAGCCGATGCTTAATGTAAGGAATCTTCGTGATTTTTGTGTAGTGAAATACTAATTACAAGATTTTATAGAATTCTACCATATTAAGAAGACGACAACATCTATAAAAGGAGATTAGCTATGACTAGATAGGATTACTGAAACTTTGGCAAAAAAATATTACAATTCTCTTTCAGCTCTTTCTCCTAAAGTAAATTCATAAGTAAAACCGTGACTTAAGCATTGGAGGGTTTTTGCCGGACAACCGACTTTTTACCCCATAACTTTCCATTATGATCATAGGTTACGAAAATAATCGGGTGAAAAAAGAGATTGTTGCTGGTGCACGGAATCCAAGAAATTTTTTTTCTGCATCAATATATTTCAACATAACAAATGAAGAAAATAAATTGTAATAGAACTTTAAAGTAATTGCAATAACATCGCTCTATGTTATATTATCGAATTACTTTGATCATTGTCCGGAAACAAAATAACGAAAATGATACGGAATATATTTTGTGAAAATTTTAAAAATAAGTGAATAATAGTGGAATGCACAATAACTATTCCCCAATAAGGAAAGGGAAAGGGAGAGGGAAATTATATAAATTGAAATTGAAATTGAATTAATTTTTAACTCTCAAACCACCAAAATAAGAACTTAAACTTATTACGTACCTATTAATTAAAATTAAGAGTGTTTAATGCATTATTACCATTGACCGATCCGAATAGGGAAAGTATATTAATTGAATTCTTAATTCGTCAACTACCCAAATAAGATTTGATTCTCAAATAAGAACTTTTTAAATAGCAAATTAAACTTATTGCGTACGTATTAATTATGAAAGAATATAATAAAAGGAGAAAAACGAGTTCCACAAGAATAATTAAATAAGTTTACAATTTCCTTTTATATTACAATTTTAATATTATAAATAGTGAGGCAATAAGTTCACAAAGCACGCACTTGTTCATGCAATATGTTTGCTATTGCATTCATATTCTTCCAATGTCGATAGTGTTGTGTGTCATGAAGATGGGAAGACTTTACAAAATGAGGTAATTTCTAAGTTATTTTTATTATTAGTTTTTAATATTCTGTTACATTATTATTTGTTAAATAATAAACTATTGCATGCTAATTGATAATAACCTTTTTAACTTGTTAATCAAATAAAGTAGCGAAAATTATATTACTATTCCTTTGCAAAGTTTATTAAACCACAACAATATTGATTGATGATTATGGAAATTTTCATTTGTGTTTGAAAGCATTTATCCTTTCAACCTAAAAAATTAAAATAAAAGTAAATAAATACATTTGATATGTTTATAATTTTAATCATCAATGGAAAATAGTTTAGAGAATAATTTTAAAAGTTTTAATATGTGCTTGGGGACCGTTATGTTAGCGACGGTATTGTCATCAATATTCTATTATATTATATAACATGCACACAAATAAACAAAAAAAATTAAATTAGTAAATAGTTGAATAAATTAAACAACACAATTAATTTTTGACCGCAACTTATGTTAGAATTGTGAATATTGACGTTATGTGAATTTTGGATGTGAATCTCGTCAGTATTAGAAGTATCCTCTGAACCTTGTATATTTACAAATCCTAAATCGAATTTGGATTGATACATTGACATATGGACTTGGAGACTATTCATCGAATTTATGTTGTTATACGAACATTATTGTAAGTATTAAAATTCAGTTCTTATGTGCATGGAAATAAAAATTAAGTTTATTTTCATGCATGTAAGATCTGAATTTTATTGAATGTAACAATGCTAGTGCGAACAATATAAGTTCGGTGAATAATCTTTAAATTCATGTGTTAGTGTACTAATCCAACCACATCGATTTAAGATTTATAAACATAAAAGATTAAGAGGATATTTTAAATAATAACGTGATTCACGTCAAAATTCTCATGATGTTATATAATTCTAATACAGGCAGTGCAAATAATAATTAATTATGGGTTGTTCAATTCATTCAATTATTTAATAAGTTAATGTTTTGTGTTTGCATGCATGTATGTTATATATAATAGAATGGAATTAATTAAATAACTATTTAATTGAAGATGAGATGACTGTTTTTCTATGGATGATCAAACTATGAATATTAATGATAAGTTGAAAACATATTAAGTTTTCAAACTTAAATCTTATTGATGACAAACCTTGCAAAAGAACAACAACATTAATTAAATAACCATTTTACATAATTTTATGTATGAATTATTTATGTATAATTTAAAGTACAGCGAAAGTTTTCCTGTATTAAGGGAAGGGACCATAAATTTATGTTTAAAACCAGAATGTCATAACATAACATAACTTTATAAATATTTAAAAAATCTTATGTAACGCATTCGCTAGTTAATAGTGGTGATATTGAAATTAAGAAATATAGGAATATTAGGCGAGTTTTATATAAATTGAATAAAGTTGCGCTCAACTGATCACATTTTATTTGGTTTATCATATTATGAATATTATTTTCCTTAATATGAATTATTAATTTCTGTTTCCTTGGATTGGATTGCTTACCCCGCTATTTATGTTTTTTTTTTCTTTCTTTAATTATGTTTATTTATATTTTGAAGGTTTTGGTTGATTAGAACTCTTCAGCACTTGTTTTTCGTTAACTCTAAAATCTAACTGCGACACCTTTCTGTTTGGGTAATTAGCCTGCAACATCTCCCTGCTTCTGCAATTAGTCAGCGACATCTCTCTGTTCTTTTATGTTTTGGCAATTCGTTTGTTTCTCACACGTAGAAAACTTACCAACCATAAGTCCAGCGACTGTTTCCATTGCGACTGCTGTTTTCGTTGTTGTAGATAACTTTCACTACTTTAAGTCATTGATTTCTGTAAAGTTTCATTCCAAATTAGTCTGAAACATCCCATGATTCTGATTGTTTTGAAAGAATAAATATTTTTGTACTGCTAACAGCTTTTTCAAATTAAGTCGCCTGTACTTCTGTTCCAGCCCTTTTGCTTTATCAACCGCCTCCGATAGCCTGGTTTTTTTCTATAGGCGTAGCCAATTTTTTTTGGTTGAATTATACTTTTAGTTTTAAAACAAAATTTCTTATATTTAGAGTAAAAAATATAGTATTCAGATAATTTTATTTTTAATTTTTATTTCTTTCAATAAATAATATTTTCATTGAAGGAATAAGAAAATTTAATTGAGGGAATAAGAAAATTTCATCTTCTTTTTCGTTGATTCTCTCTCTAAATTTTAAAATTTAAATAAAAAATCATAATTAAAACAAATAAATTGACTTTAAATCACCCGTAAACTAGTTTTTAATCATTTTCTTAAATATTTACTAGCTCTTTTTCAAAATCCACACAAAAAATTACAATCAAATATGAAAATTTTAATTTTAAAATTTTGATTAATAATAAAGAATGATATTTTTATCCAAAAAAATATATAATTAGTCACAAATATAACATATTTGGAAATTTAACCATAAACATAAATGGGGAGTGTTCTTGAGCTATACAAGTTAAAAATCTGATAGACTCCATGTACCATGTATGATGATTTCATCATCGATTTTTAGATTAATCGATTGAACTCGTCCGTAAATTGATTAGCACTGTGATTTTTCTACCTAAAATTTTGGTATTTACCGTACAATTGTCATTGATAATATGGAGACAAAAATTACTCTTAAAATTTTATCTTCATCTGATTAGTTATTTACTTACAACTCGTCTTCTATTACGTATATTTAAAAAATAGATAATAAATAATATATTAACATTATTTATTTAAAAATAAAAAAGAATAAGATTGTTGTGATTGAATTCAAGTATTGGGTGACAAACAATATATATACCACTGAGGTATAATAACTTTCATTATACAAAATAATATTTAATAGTATATACCCATTATTTGATATTGTTTAAGTGAAAATAGTTATTTGAATGTAAAATTGGCTAAAGTGATCGATTTGATAAAATTGAATAAAAGGTTGTCATTTATATAAATGGGTTCTAAAATGAGGTTATTTTATAAAAATTTTCTTTTTTATTATCTATTTTATACATTTTGTCCGAGAAATTGACATATATTTTCCTAATCTGACTTGGGCATTGGAGCATTTTCGTCGAATTTTTGGCCCCTTCGATCCAATTTGTTTTGCAGTTGTCTAACCCGAGGAGAGCTTTTTGGTCGAGGACATCCGAATCATCAAGTCGTTCCTGCAAAAAACAAATCACAGTTGACAGTAGAAACGCAAAAATCATATATCAGCAATATCTCTACACAACTTCTTCTAGAAGCTATATATTTTGGTTAACAAATTTATTTGTTATTGAGGTGTGATGGCTTAGAAATCAAATCACATTGCGCTACGATTTTAAAAAGATTTTTAATAATGAAAGTAAAACCATCATGGCTTATGAAAAAGAAATCAGCATCAGCAATAAACAAAGCTTTCCAATCCAACCGTACATTTTTAATTCTGCAAATAAAGCTCTCCAATCTAACCCTATATTTTTTGTTTTGCACGACTTTTGTTGATTCCCGACAGTTGTATGTATAAACCCTTTTACTTTGTCCAACGTGCATTCATAGGAAGATTTGATATTAGAGAGAGTTTATATGTCTCCATACCTTGAATTGGAGAGTAATTACATATATTTATATGTCATCAATAGTTGCGAGGATTTATAATATCATTTTATCTACAAACTAGGCATTAATTTGGCGTGCTCTTATGACATGGAAAGATGAGATTAAAGGATGAAGACAATGGCTGCTTAGAACATCAAAAAATGAAAGTAAATCATCATAAAAGCCCGAGTCCATGTCTTTGGATCCAAAAACAGTTAAAAAGTATTGTACAGAACTATTGATTGGAGATGAGTTGAGCATATGCTTAACTGCACTTTGCTCTTTTATTTCTTTATTACATAAGAGATTAGCAACAATAGCTTAGAACAAATACTGATATCAGGGTGGTGTTCAACAACATATGCATTTTCAGAAGTTTATAGAAGCTTCGAACATGCCTCAGTTTCTGGTTTAAATGACATGCTTATATATTGTCGATGACATGCTTGAGTGATTGGAATTGGTGGGTCTGACAACGAACCATTAAGTATATGATTAGCAATCCATTGATTTGTGGCATGAGAATAGTGCCAACCATCCCAACTAATAAATTTTAAAGGGTCTTCACAAGAAGCATTTTTTACGGTTAGCTTGTTTCCACACCACTTAAAGTTGTTCTCCTGATGCCTATACCAGTACTTGAATGGATCAACATATCCTGTTCATACCACACAAAAATTTTGATTTTCATATAAACAAATGATATTGCAACGATTAAAACCAGAATATTTCTATGATATCCATGATGTTTTATAATACTACTATTTACAATGAAAAATTTTAAATATAAAGAAATTATTTATGTCATAATTTTGAAATACATTTTTGCATAAGAATATTTGACTGATTACGATAGATTATGGCATATTACATACAATTATTGTCATATTTGCATGCGGTAATTTAACCAGTGAATTTTGAGAAGACGTTTACTCTATTTGTTCTCATTTTAAGAAAATTTCACTTTAATTCTTATCATCTATAATTTTGTCGAAATAATGTTTAATCGGCATCTTTATGTTTGGGTAAAGAAAACAGTAACAATGACATTATCCATCAATTAGTGGAAGTAACCATTATTACTAAGAAAGAAAATAGTTACTTAAATTTTTTGCATTGCTTGTCAATGCATATGCTGCAGCATGAATATCCACGTATGTTATTGCAGCTTCTGGGAGCTCAGC
>JAXCLQ010054572.1:0-17919 GCA_035584115.1 Cedrela odorata | reverse complement strand
ATTCCTTCTCCCTTTCAGTTTCCTTTTTCTCCCCTCTCATCTCTTCACGTTTTCTTCTCTTCTTCCCTTTCTCTTTTACGTTTTCTTTTATCTCTAAATTATTCTAAACAAAGCTAGATTTCTCTAGAATTTGAGCCCTCATTTGCATGCATTTTGGGCTTGGTTTTGGGCTTTTTATTCACTTAAATTTGGGCTTGGGCTTGGCTTCCATATCCACTTAAATTTGGGCTTAGACTTAGGCCTTCATTTCTTACCATAATGGGCTTGAATTGGGTTTAGATATGTGCTTGAATGTGGGCTTAGATTTGGGCTTGATAATAGTTTTGATCCATTAATTTGATATTTGTATTATTGCACTACATTTATAGCAATTTATATCCTTTTTTCCACTTATCATCAATTAGCACATTGGCCCTTCAAACTTTGAAAATTTTTCATTCTAGTCACTGATATCTTATGGTAATTACCATAGAAAAATTTTGGGCCATTACAAGAATAATTTGAGAAATTTTTTAGACTTCAACAAGAAAAGAAGTCGAGTGCCAGTGCAAGTCAAATTGAAGAGGATGATGGATGATGTCCTTCCAAGGGAACAACATTCCCCGAGAAGGGTGGTTCAAGTCTAAAAAGTGAAGAGGTTCACGCCACTCAATGTGCCTATCTCGCAAATCCTTCAAGAAGTCAAAAGACGGGAAACTTTTGCTGATAGAGCCCTGCTCAATAAAAATGAAATTGAGTGGAAGTGCAAAGAACAAGTTTTGCGAATTTTACTAGAACACTAAACATCTGACAGATGAATGCTTCGACCTCAAGAACTAGATTGAAGTCCTTGTCAAGAATAACTATCTGACGGATTTTATGGCAAATAATAGGGAAGGGATTAGAGCCCAGATTAGAAGGTTGGGAAAGAAGTACATTATCACCAAGCAATGGTGATCTCAGGTGGGTTTACATTGGCAAGAGACTCAAATAGGGCAAGGAAAAACTATTCAAGAAATTTCTTACCCAATTCTACCTCATATGAAGATGAGGTCGGGATACATTATCTTTATAATGATACCTTGGTGGTGTTTTTGACAGTTTAAATAATTCAGATCAGTTGAATACTGTTTGATATAAGAAGTTTAGCTAACATTATTTTGAAGAAAATTCTAGATTCTTTGGGTATTGAAGATTTGAGATTAAGACCAGCAGAGATGGCTTTACACGGTTTTGGTGAATAGTCTACCCATTGGGCACATTATAACTGCCGATTATAATGGGAGACATGCTTTATAAAACAACCACTATGGTTGAGTTCTAAGTGGTAAATCTTAAGATGCCCTACTTAATGATTTTGGGAAGACATTTCCTTAAGTCTACAAGAGTAGTAAAGAGCATATATACCTGAAATTAAAGTTCAGAGTAGGAGAAGACATCGACATAGTCAAAGGAAGCCAAAAAGAGGCCTGATCATGTTTTGCCGCCTTGTAAAAAAGCTTTTATTGCATATCAAAATGTCTTTTGAAAAAAGGTCTAGAGACCAAGAATGAGAATGTAGAGCAATGGTAGATAATGAAGAGTTTAAGTAAGAAATCGGGTCAGGGTAGTATACCGCCAGCAGTGGAACCCGTCGAGGAATTGGAGTCTATAGTCTTGAATGATGAGACTCAAAAAGAACGGTTAAAATTAGGTCACATATGCCCAATGAATAAAAAGTGTTGCTTAGAGATATCCTGAGGCAAGACATGGACGCATGAGGACATGCCTGGGATTAATTCTAGAATAATCTCCCATCGACTAGTAACTGATCCCAAGTTCAAACCCTTGAAGCAGAAGAGACGAATGTTTAACACAAAAAGAAGAGAAGCAGTTCGTGTTGAGGTGGAGAAATTAATGAAGGTTAGGTTTATCAATGAAGTGCATTACTCAGAATAGGTATTGTTTGGTATATAGCCCAAAGTATATGTAAAACCCAAAAGGCCACAAGCTCAGAATAAAATCTCATGAAGAGATAAATAATATTTTAAGACCTAGCCCAACCCAAAAAGAATTGCTTAGAGGATAATAGGACCTCAGTCAGGTAAGACAAAGGATAAGGCGACCTAAGGTTAGATGAAAAGACCTTAGGAGTAATTAAGGCCGAGGCCTCTTAAAGTCTTGTTAAAGGCTTTGGGTCAGAACCTCATACTGAGACCTTTTCAATAAGATCTTGGACACAACCAATAAAGATTTCAGGAATGTAATATCTAGACTCATCTCAAGTGAATAAAGGAGCCTTGAACGAGTGCTTTCGAGACCTCTTAACTATTATATAAGGAAGATTTGATTCTTTCCAAATTATATTCGAATTCTTCCATAGTAAGGATCTTTAACCTAGTAAAGATATTCCATGATAATGATTTTATACCTAGTAGATACATTATACAAGATGGGTTTGTAATCCCACATACTTTGAAAACTAATGCTTATCAAATGGAATCTCTGCGATTCTTATGTAACAACGTCTTGTTTTTAGATTTTATAAAATTCTACTAAATGTGAGAGACATGAACATCTATAAAATGAGGCCTAAGATAAATAGGTACGCAGTATGAAACCCTGGTATTAAGAGCATATATTCTCATTTTCCTCATTCTCTCATTATAAAGAAAAACTCTAACTTAAGCATCAGAGGGTTTTTGTCAGATCACCAACTTTTTATCCCCTTTTGATTCCAATTGTGAGCTTAAGTTAAGTAAGTCGTTGAGCAAAGAAGAAGAAGAAAATCATTGTTGGTGCACAGGATCCAAGGAATGATTTTTATTGCATCAACATCTAACGCTGTCTATGGAAAAAAACTAAACAAAAAGTCATAAACCACCGTAAGAAATAAAATTATGGCAACTTCTCGAACTTACGCAACAAAGAACTAAATAAGGGCAAGGGAAATTCCTTGCAATAATCCCCTTAAAGAGACAATGGCGATTAATCAGAATAATAATAATCAGCCACCACCTTTAGAGGGCACAAATCATAGTTTGGAGGCATCGTCACCACATCAAATTCTCTGTAGTCGATAATAAAGACAACATGTGGAAAAAGATGGACAGATCCAAGCCTTGGTTGAGGAAGTAGTAAGGATGAAGAGGATGCTCCAAGCCGGTTCTCAAGAGTTGGAAATGCCTATACCAACAAAAGTGGTGGAAAGTAGCATTCTAAGTATGCTATGCACTAAGAAATGAGAGACCAACTTTCAGCAAGACATCTTTAAAAGAAGATATACTGCTGTTAAAAAAGGGAAAGGAAAGATTTCTAGTCATCTACTTAAGGAGTTGTATGGTGAAAATACCGCTTTCATGCTTAATAGTGAATTCGAACTAGAGTTCCAATATTCTCCAGAAGATTTGGCAATTGTTAGCAAACGAGAGTAGGATAACGATTACGGTCCGGAAGATATGAGGACGTTTTTCAATCGAAAATAGCGAAAAGAAAGGGAACGCTCTTTACAGAGTTCACTCCGAAGAAGGATGCCTAAGAAAATAACCACCGAGTCGATAACCTAGAGGCTTGTGTCAGAAAATTGGTTGAGGAGTTTGAGGATTAGAAAAGATGAGGGCAAGGAAGGGGTAACGAGTCTACACCACGAGTAGGAATATACGTTAAGTCACATTTTTCCCAAAATATCCCGAGTCTTATTCTTCATAGGACGTTCAAGATGCCACAAATAATCCCTTTTATGAGAAGAACTGACCCATCCCTGCATATTGATCTTTTTAGGGAGATGATGTTGATTAGGGGTTAGACGAGCTTCAGATGTAACGCTTGTTCCCGTTAACTTTGAAAGGACAAGTGAGGGAGTGGTTTACTAGTTTAACCGCCGGTAGTATTCGTAGCTTTGAGCAGTTGTACGAGATGTTATTAACGAATTTAGATGGGCGATAATTAACCTCAAAACCCCAAGCTCGTTATTGCTCATGATGTAAAGAGAAGGCGAAAGTCTCAGGAACTTCGTTAGGAGATACCATGACGAAGTAATAGAGTTGAGGGCTTATCATCACTCTCTAACCTTGGAAGGTCTCAAGAAAGATTTCCGAGTAGATCAAGAGTGGTACCTTGTACGAAAACCATCTGTCACCATCTATGAAGCAGCTCGAAGAAAGCTGTTGAATGAGATTGAAATCTAAGATCAAGTCGCCCTCAAATTAAAAGAAGAAAAAGTTCTTAGACTATTACCACGCAATAAGATGTGAAACCCAATGACTGACCCGAGAAGAAGGCATGACGATAAAAGAAATTTTTGAGACTTTGATAGAAATAAGAGACAAATCATGTGGTAGAACAAAATGCCGAGTGAAAGAGGTAAATTTTTCTCAAGAGGGTACCGCTCACCAAAGAAAGAAGAAGCCAAGCAGATAGTTCAGGGAGATAAAGTTTTCACTCCTTTGAATGCCCCACTCTCATAGGTTTAACAAGAAATCAAAAGAAGGGAAACCATATTAAGAAAGCCTTGTACTATTAAAACTAAGCCAAAAGAAAGTGCCCAAGACAAGTATTATGAATTTCACCAAAGTGCTGGACATTTAAAGGACAAATGTTCCAATATCAAGAATCAAATTGAGATGCTAATTCGAAATAATTACTTGTCAAATTTCATAACAAATAATGAGGAAGAACTCGGTACCCCAGACCAAGAGATCAGACATCAACAAACACACGATGAATGAACTATGGTAATCTTTGGAGGAACTACATTGGCAAGAAACTCGAATGGAGCCAAAAAAAAAAACTATTTGCAATATTCGCTGCCGAATGCCGCCTCAGACATCCACATTATGAATGTCTGAGCCGAGAAGAAACAGAAGGTTGCTTTGATACTAATTATGTTCACAAATGAAAATGAGGTGTGAGAGCTTCCTCTTTGTCGGCCATTTTCCTTACTTAACTTTAATGATGGAAATAACTCGGATCAGTAGAATCCTGGTAGATATAAGGAACTCGACTGATATTATTTTCACGAAAACTTTCTATTTCTTTGAAATTGAAGATCTAAGACTGAGACTTGTAGAGACAGCCTTTTATGGCCTTAGCGAGTCATACGTCTACCAATTAAGGATAGTGCAACTACCTATCACCAGGGGAAAAAAGCTATAACAGAAGACCACCATAGCTGAATTTCAGGTAGTAATTCTCAGAATGCCATATACTATGATTTTCATAGACTTTTCCTTAAAACTACGAAGGCAGTAAAGAGTATTCATTATTTGAAGCTAAAATTTCGAGCTGGAGAAGGGATCAGAATTGTCAAAGGAAGTAAAAAAGAAGCTCATTTGTGCTTCACAGCCTCTTCAAAAAACTCATACTGCCTGTCAAAACATCCTTGACTGGAAGTTCTTGATGCCAATAACAAGAACTTACAAGACAAACATGTGACGAAGAGGCTGAGTTAAAAATTTGAGCTGTATGACAAGCCACCCACACTAGAGCCTACAGAGGAGCTGGAGTCTGTTATCTTGAATCCAAAAACTCCTCATAAGACTTCAAAATCGGCTCTTTTTTTTTAAAGGAGTATAAGGTAGTACTCAAAGACATTCTAAGATGACATATGGACGTGTTCACGTGGACACATGAAGATATGCCTGGGATTGACCGGATAATTTCACATCAGCTTGCAGTCAATCCTCAATGTAAACCAGTGAAACAAAAAAGGCAACTATTTAACACAGAGACGAAAGAAGCAGTATATGCCAAGGTGGATAAACTGATGAAAGCAAAGTTTATTAAGGAAGTACATTACTGAAAATGGGTGTCAAATGTGGTGATGGCCAGAAAGGACAACAGGAAATGGAGAATGTGCGTGGACTTCACAGATTTAAATAAAACATGCCCTAAGAATAGTTTCCCACTTCCTAAGATAGATCAACTGGTGGATTTTACTGTTGTGAATGAGCTATTGAATTTTATAGATGCATTCTCAGAGTACAATCAGATTAAAATGTATGAGCCGGATCAAGAGAATACAACATTCATCACCAAGTAGTGGTTGTATTGTTATAAGGTGATGCCTTTCGATTTAAAGAACTCAGGGGCTACTTTCTAAAGACTAGTCAATTATGTTTTCAGACCATTGATTGAGAAAACTATAGAGGTTTATGTAGACGATATGATAACTAAATCTCTGAAAACTTGAGACCATCCAAGGCATTTGGAAGAAACCTTCCTTGGGATATATGGTTAACGAGCGCGGTATTGAAGCCAATCCGCAATAAATTAAAGTTATATTAGATATGAAGTCTCTATCTACCTTTAAGGAACTTCAAAGTCTATCGAGGCAATTGGTAACTTTAAGCAGATTCCTCTCCAAGGAGATTGACAGGTGTTTCCCTTTCTTTCAAATTATTAAGAAGGGAGGAAAATCAAATAGGCCGAAGAGTGCGATAACAACATCCAAGAACTGAAACGATACCTCACGTCCCCGCCGCACTTGACAAGTTCTGAGGCAGGGGAAATCCAATACTTGTACCTAGCGGTTAGCGACCACTTAGTCAGTTCGGTCTTGGTAAAAGAAGACGTAAAAAAGAACCATCATCCTATCTACTACATTAGCAAAGTACTATTGAATATCGAGACAAGGTAATCTTCACCTGAGAAGCTGGTGTTAACATTTGTAGTAGCAGCAAGAAAATTTCGATCGTACTTTCAGGCCCACTAAGTCGTAATGTTAACAAATCAGCCCTTAAGACAGATTCTGTACGGTCTAACTTGTCAGGTCGACTAGTGAAATGGTCAGTCGAGCTCAAAGAATATGACATTAACTACTAACTTAAGAAGGCAATAAAAAGGCAGGTCTTGGAGATTTTATAGTTGAAAGGTCGGTGACCGAGCACCTTTTCATCCACCAAATTTGGGAAGGGCATTTCGATCAAAGAGGAGAAAATTTAGCCACCTTAGATATGATTGAACTGAATTGGAGCCTCTTCATTAATGGAACTTCAAATACACTAGAAGGAGAAGCTGATATTATTCTCATAAGCCTACAAAAGGACTAGGTAATGTACTCCTTAAAATTTAATTTTAAGATTACTAACAATAAAGCGGAGTACGAAGCTTTGATTGCATGGATCAAGTTGGCTCTAGCATTAGGAATCACAAGTTTGAATATTCACTATGATTCCTAACTAATAGCCAACCAAGTTGAGGGACAATTCCAGGCCCAGAAGAATAACATATAGGCTTATTTCGAAAAAGTAAGGCAGCTCCTAAGTTTTCTGAAGACTATCACAATAAAATAGATCCTGAGGTTAGAGAATTCCAAAGCCAACATGCTGGTAAAATTGGCCTCTACTTTCATAATAAAGTATTCCAACATCGGTCTGAATTGAAATACTAGAACAAAGGAGCACGAGTGAAAGCACCGATCAAACTTGCATAGCTCAACTTGACCTTCTTCCCTATTGGATTGAAGAAATCAAGTCTTACATCTAGGAAGGAAAACTCTCAAATGACAAGGATGAAGCTAGGAAGATCAAAAATAGGTCTGCAAGGTACATAGTAATTGATGGAGGATTATATAAATAGGGTTACAGCACTCCATACCTCAAATGCCTCAAACCCAAAGAAGCGGCTCGAATTTTAAAAGAAATCCACCGTGGAATATGTGGAGGGCATAAAGGAGCATGGTTTATAACACACAAGATCCTAAGACAAAGATATTACTGGCCAACTCTATAATAGGAAGCGACATAAGTAGCCAAAACTTGCTACGAATGCTAAGTGTACGACAACCTTCTAAGGCAATTCCCTAAGAAGTTGACAACCTAGACAAGTCCCTAGCCATTCTCTCAATGAGGACTAGATCTAATTGGGTCCTTGCCCCTAGCACGAGCTAACACAAAGTATGCTATAGTGGCCATAGATTATTTCACCAAAAGGGTTAAAGTTGAGCCGCTAGCCGCCATTACCAAAAGAAAAGTCATAACATTTGTAAAGCATAATATTATTTATCGATTTGGGATACCTCAAATGCTAATCACAGATAATGGAAAGCAATTTGATAACTCAAGTTTTAGAGAGTTCTGTTTGGACTTCTCTATCGACCTCAAATTTGCAATATATGTTCATCCAAAAGCTAATGGACAAGTAAATAAAGGAGCTTTGAACGTCATCAAGTAGACACTCAAGAAGAAGTTCAATGAGTATAAAGGAGTGTGGATTGACAAACTTTTCGAGTTTATCTAGGCATATAGAATCACCTTAAAGGTGGCCATAGGCGAAACTCCATATAGCCTTGCTTTCAGATGTGAAGCAATAATTCTCATCGAGGTTGATATACCAACTTTTCGAGTCAACAACTATGATGAGGTGTCCAACGATCAAAGCTTGCTCTTGGAATTAAACCTACTTGAAAAGAAAAGGGATCAGGTGATGATAAGAGCAGTGGTCTACCAACAAAAGGTAGCCAGATACTACAATAAACACATTCGGCATCGCTCTTTTCAAGTTAGGGACTAGGTTCTAAGACAAGTAGCCTTGAACACTAAAATACCAAGAGAAAATATTCTCAGAGCTAATTGGGAATGACCATATAAAGTCATCCAAGTCCTCAGGCTTAGGTTCTACAAGCTAAAGACCCCAACTGTAAATAGGGTCAGGAACTCGTTGAACGCCAAATGATTAAAGTTGTATTACCCTTGAAATTGATAATGATATGTAATATTTTTACCCTAGAAATAAATAAAGTTATCATTTTTTTACCCAAAAATTCATAGAAAAAGAAACTGACTAACAGAAGATTTTGAACCAAGGGAATAAGGATGTATAAACATCTCGGGGTAATTTCTTTCTAAAGCTCAAAAATAAGTGACCTGGTTTCTAGATGCCTATTTCTCAAAATGTCTCAGGGTAATCTTATCCCAAAGCTCAAGAATGAGCGACCTGGTTCCTAGACACCTATTTCTCAAAATGTCTCGGGATAATCTCATCCTAAAGCCCAAAAATGGGCAACCTGGTTCCTAGATGTTTACCTCTAATTCACCTCTAAAAGCAAAATTACATTTGGCTCAAATAAGTTCTGAGCAAGAGCTCAAAGCATTCGAGGGCAAAGAAATCCCTACAAAATTATTTTTCATAATCACTTTGGGGATGATTTATCTTCAGTTTGGTGAAGCTATAAGCAAGATCTCATATGGTGAGAATGAGCAAAACCTTCTGGAGGATAAAACCTTTAAATCACCTTGGAATAATCATATCCAAAACTCAATGATGCCCTCAGATATCATCTCAGGGCAGAAAAGCGGTAGCTTCTGGATGATTACAGCTCAGAGAACTGTAACTTATGAACCTTGATTATGTCCACAAGATAAAAAAAGGGCATCGGTGTCACGAACTCTTATTTAGAAGCATAAATATCCAAGATACAATCAAATGCTGAATATACAGTCACAAAGTAAGAAGATGGACAGACCTCAAGTTATTATCTATAACCCTAAACAACATCCTAAGTTAATTCGGCTTGGAGAATGAATCAAATCAAAGTACGCTCTTCTTCAAAGTAGTATCAGTAATAAGAATGAAAGAACTCTATAAATAGTAACAAGTATAGAGCATGGGAAAAAGAAAGACAAGTAACACAAAAATTTGCATAAGAAAATCTTATTATAATTAAATAAGGTTTATGACATCGTACAAAAACAAAAAAAAAAAAAACTAAGTCTAATTGACCTAGTGTGCTGAGTAAGTGGTTGGGTTAGATTTAGGATTCGAACTTGGAGGAGCTTTAAGACTAGAGCTTGAAAAGGCCTCAGCAGCAAAACCCAAAGAAGCAGTAGTAGAATAGCAACTTTGGTAGGGTAAACCTCTGCCACCTCAGCAAAAGAGACCTCTACCAGCTCGGTCATAGTAGCATTTGGCGACTCAGTAGAAGTACTAGTGACGGATTCCATAGAGGCATGTATGCGATCTTTAGGTTGCGATGCTCTTGCCCATCTTAGCGCAAAAGCTCCCATCCTAGGGCTTTATATAGCAAGCTTAGATTGAGGTGGGGATACTCACTCTGTAGCATCCCGCAGGTCCGGTTGATGCTCTCATTGACCCGCTCTCGGAGTCGAGTTTGCATCATTTTGTTGTATTCCTCAATCTGCTTGCACAGAAGCAAATCGCCGCCTCTTCGCAACTAGGCTTTGTTGAAGCTTCCCACACTCCTTTAAAACTCCTGAAGATGCCTCTAGTATTCCTCCCTTAGCCTGTTGAGCTTTGACTCTAGCGAGCTCAACCTCTTGTTGGCCTCGGTAAGAAAAGACTCTACTGTAGCCAACTTGAGTTGGAGCTCCTCTTGCTCCTGAGCTCATTTTCCCATGTTGGATTTGAACTTGGTCCTCTCTAAGAATAAGTTCTATTCCTCCTTCTCGACTTTCTCTTCAGCCTTTGATGTTTTAGAGAAGTGGTCTACAAGGGCACCTAGTTACAACACGGTCCAATATGAAAGCTGAAAATTACCAAAATGAAATGGTTAGAGGCAAAATTAAAGAAAATTTCTTTTCTACAAGACTAAGAAGAAATTAACTTACCCAACCCAACCACTTCAGTTGGTAGTTTAGCAGTGCTTCACTAGAAATCCCAGCAAGGTCCTTAGAATATTTGGGATTGATGCTTTAAGCCTGCTGGTTGATGCAAGGCAAGAAATGTGCAAAAAACTTCTTCTTCCTAGCAAGAAGGTCTTCAGGAAGAAGTTCAGGTGTCTCGACCAACTCTTTATCAAGTTGGCCGAACATCTGCTTCTTCTTATGAGGCTTGTCCTCAGGCATAGCAACCCAGCCTTTTTATTTTCTTTCCTCTTATCCACTGGAGGAGTGGAAGGAGGTGGCACCTGGTCTCGAATCACTACCTCTTTGCTAGAAGCTAGGGAGCGAGTTAAACTAGAGGGTTCAATAACTTTAGAAAACCCCGAGGTCTTAGCTAGACCTTTGAGGGTAGTCTTTTGAAGTTGAGGAGCCTTTTTAGTCCTCTTCCCCTTTGCCAGTTAATTCTTGGGGAGCTATTCCTCCTGCAAGGTAGATAATATTAAAGTCAGGTAAGGAAATACAAATACAAAGGAAAGATAGTAGTTCAGATATTTACCCCTTGCAGCTTTTTACGAGGCCAATTGACCCTTAGACATATAGAAACCCACGAGACCCGATAAGACCAGGTCATTGTCTGAAAGTAGAGTTCTCTAGTTAGATGTAAATGATCTAGCCAGTCTTACCCTTTATTGGCTATTGAGATCTAGCAAGGGTGTATCACTTTAAGTGACGGCCTCTCTGAATAGTCTCGGCACCTGAGTGTCAGAGTTGGAGTTCTAGTCTCCACCGATGAAGAACCACTTGTTCTTCTAGTTTTTATTATTAGAAGGGTTACTAGTGATGGGGTTCTGTTTCTTGGGGCAATTTTGATGGTAATACCAACTTAGGTTCTTTATGGGGTTTCTTTTTAATATGTACATGTATTCAATTTCTTCAAGAGAGGGGTCGGAGTTAGAGATTTAGTGGCACAAAACGAATAGATCGATCAGGATTCTCCTACTATTTAGATTTAATTGGTAAGGGGGAATCCTAAAAGAGGTAAGAATTCGGGCAAAATAAGGTTACAGAGGAAGCCTAACGCCTAGGTGAAACAGTTCCTAATTGAAAGTGATCTCCCCCTCAAGTGGACAGTTAAGAAGCTCATCTGCCTTGGAAACCCTCAAATAAATTCCCTTAGGGACATTATAGCACCTAGTGTAGACCTCTAAATCCAACTCGATGGTAATAGAGAGGAACTGATCTACTTCATATGGAGTTGAATTCCACCTTGCCGAGATGGGGTGAGGCCTAGGTACAACAGTCAACTCTTCTTCGAAGTTATTTCCCTTGGAAACAATAGCATTATTAACAGAATCCATCTCTGTTTATACGGAAAGAAAATAGACAGTCAAAAGCTGCTTTAAGATCATTAACAACTCACAAAGTTAACACCTAATGTCTCTAATCTTAAAAATTATTGTCTACCAATTGCCACAACCAAATAATAATGCAACTACAAATTTGACAATATCATGTAGAGAGGAAATATGGAGACTTACTGGTTGTTGATTATGAAGAAAAAGAGCTCAAAATCGTCATCTAAAGCTTGAGTTTTGTTTCTGTTGAAATTGCTTAAAACATAGAGAAAGTAAAGGTGTAAAATGAAGACAAAAAATGTGGAAAAAATGAAAGAAAGAGGTATTTAAAGAAGTATAAGAACCCTAACCATCAATACATGTCGTTGATAAAATGGCAGGATGATGCAACGTTGGAGGAGTAGCTGAGAGAACGTTCTTCATTAATGTAAAAAAAGAGGCGACCATAATTAGGGTCAGCAAGATCTTTTGAGGCCTGAAGCTTCATAATCCTAAGAACCAACTGTGACTCGCCACATATAAAAGGCTAGCGGACTTCAAGTTGGGCCTTTAATTCCAGCAATTGTATGTGTCTCTTCAAATAATAGCTTTTAGTTTTTGTCAAAAACAGTTATTTTTAACTAAAACTAGGAGGTTTGATGTTAGGTATATAGCCTAGAGTATATGTAAAGCCCAAAAGGTCACAAGCCCATAATAGAATCTCATGAAGAGATAAATAATATTCTGAGACCTAGCCTAACCCGAGAAGAACTGTCCAAAGGATAACAAGAACCAAGTAGGACGAAAGATGAGGCAACCTAAGTTTAGACAAAAAGACCTTAGGAGCAATCAAGGCCGAGGCCTTTTAAAGTCATGTTAAAGGCTTTAGGTTGGAACCTTATTCTGAGACCTTTTCAATAAGATCTCAAACACAACCATTAAAGGTCTTAGAAATGTAATATCTAGACTCATCTCAGGTGAACAAAAGAGCCTCGAATGAGGGCCTCCAAGACCTCTTAACTATTATACAAGGAAGATTCGATTCTTTCCAAATTATATTCGAATTCTTTCATAATAAGGATTATTAACCTAGTGAAGGTATTCCATAATAAGGATTCTGTATCTAGTAGATACATTCTGCAAGAAGAGTTCTTAATCCTACAGAATCCAAAAATCGATGCTAATCAAATGGAATCTTTGCGATTCTCGTGTAACTAAACTTTTTTTCCAAATTTTATAGAATTCTACTAAACGTGAGAGACATAAACATCTATAAAAAAAAAGGCCTAGGATAAAAAGGTACGCATCATAAAACCTTGACTTAAGCATCGGAGGATTTTCGCCAGATCATCGATTTTTTACCCCCTTTAGCTTCTAATTGTAAGTGCAGATTAAGTAAGCCGTTGAGCAAAGAAGAAGAAAAAGATCGTTGCTGGTGCACAGGATCCAATGAAGGATTTTTGCTGCATTAACCAGTATCAAACGTGGTCATGGTAAAAAAATCAAATGAAAAATAGAGGATGTGTATGGACTTCACAAACCTGAATAAACCTATCTAAAAGATAGCTTTCCCCTTATCAGAATAGACCAATTGGTAGATTCAATAGTGGGGCATAAACGTTTGAGCTTCATGGATGCATTCACTGGTATAATCAAATTAGAATGCATAAACTAGATCAGAAGAAGACCGCATTTATAACTGACCAAGGGCTACATTCTAAATATTAGTTAATCAGGTTTTTAAACCCTTGATTAAGTTCATCATGGAAGTCTACATGGATGATATTATTACAAAAACGCTAAGGGTCGAGATCATTTAAAAGATCTAAAAGAGATCTTCTTTTACTTGAGGAGATATGACATGAAGTTAAACCCTAAGAAGTTCGCATTTAGAATCGAGGTAGGCAAATTCCTAGGTATATAGTCAGTGAGCAGGGTATCAAGGTCAATCCTCAGAAGATAAAGACAATAGTTGAGCTTAAGTTCTTGAAACACTTAAAGAATTAGAATGTTTGACAGGGAGACTAGCCGCAGCAAGTAGATTTGTGTCTAAAGTTACAAATAGATATTTCCTATTCTTTCAGGTCATGAGGGGAAAGAAAGTTGATGGATAAAAGAGTGTGAAAATAGCTTTCAAGAGCTTCATGAGGAAGGGAAAGAAAGTTGATGGATAAAAGAGTCTGAGAATAGCTTTTAAGACCTAAAGTGGTATCCAGCAGCAACACCACATTTGAAAGGCCCTGAGAATGGAGATGGGCTATATCTCTACCTAGTAGCGACCATTTTGTGAACTCAGTGCTGGTAAAGGAAGACTCAGAGAGAGTTTATCGGCCTATTTACTTTACCAGTAATGCACTGCTAGTATTGGTAGTGGCAGCAAGAAAGTTACAACCCTACTTTCAAGCTCATTATTTGGTCGTTTTGACAAATTAACCTCTGAGACAAATCCTCTACTGACTCGACTTGTTTGGGTGACTAGTGAAGTAGTCGATTAGGCTTAACGAGTACGACATCTGGTATAAACTGAGAAATGCTATAAAAGGGCAAGTCATGACAGATTTCGTGGTAGAAAGGTCAATATCTGAATATCTCTTCATTTATCAAATTGTAGAAAGCTGCTCAAATCAAGATTGAGAGAATTCACTTGAGCTATATGTGATAGGCCCAGTGTGACATCTTTTTGTTGATGGAGCCTTAAATGTGCAAGAAAGGGGTACAGGGGTCGTTTTGGTCAACTTAAAAGGAACTGAAGTGATGTACTCGCTAAGGTTTGACTTCAAAGTAACCCATAACTAGGTGTAGTATGAGATACTAATTATTGGGATTAACTTGGCTCGGATGTTGGGGCTAGATGTTTGAACATTAACAGTGATTCCAAATTAATTGCTAATCAGATCAACGGACATTTTCAAGTTCGGGTAAGCCATATGTAGGCCTATCTAAACAAGGCAAAACAGCTCTTAAGCACCCTGAAAACAGTTATGTTGAAACAAATTCCAAGATCAGAGAATTCAAAAGCTAATATCTTAGCCAAATTAGCCTTCACATTCAAAGAAAAAGTTTTTGCCTCTGTACCTATTGAAGTTTTGCAACAAAAAAGCACGGAAGTAAGAAATGATCAACGCATTATAGCTGGGCTTAATTTCTACTTCCACATTCACCTAATACGATAACCAAAAATTGCTCACTTCTAAGCCATAACACGTAAAACCTACTACATGTCATGAATGAAGTATAAATTATAACAAATACAAAACACCATGGCTCACTAATGCCTTGGTATTCAATCTAGAATGAAGATACATCACAAATTCATCCTTTGTAAAACTATTCATCCACAAAAAAATCAATAAATGATAATAATAATTATGAATTTTCTAGTTATATTACTAATATTTCAAATCTCCAACTTCAACTTACATATTTAACATCTTTCGATAATTATCATAGTCAAAATTCAGATATGCTTCAGCACCCCGAAATTACAACTAAATCATATTCCTTATATAACATATCAAATTAAATCATATCATATTAGATTCATCCAATTTATAAATTAACATTTAGATAAAAAAAAACAAAATTAACATTTAGATAAAAAAAAAAAACAAACATTTTTTCACCTTGTTGTAATAGAAGCAATGTCAAATCCCCTGCAAAATGACCTAGACTTTGCCAAAAAAAAAAAAGAGTTGAAAAATTGCCATAAAATAAATAACATTCAAATTCACCCCCCTAATACTATAAAAAAAATTGGTGAAAACAAAAAGCACAATATATTGAAAAATGTACTAAAGTAGGCAGCATTTGTAAATAAAAAAAATGAGATTTACTCTCTTCAGATTCAATATCTTTCCTCTTCTTTCTTTTTGATTTATCCACATTCCAAGCCCCAACATTCATAACATCATGACCTAATCCCATCTTCTCCAAACCTTAAACTAAATTTTCATGCCATAGAACCTAAGAATATGGGAAAAGTACTACAAAATCTTTTGTGGAGGCCTTTTCGAAATTTTGTTATACTTTTTATACTTTTTTTTTTTTTACCTAGATTCTCTATAGTATAGACATTCATTAAAATTTACAAATTCATTCTTGTAAAGAATGCAATTGTTCCTACATGCATCTATTTTCTCATATTCCAAGCCTAACACCTTCATCATTTTCGTAGTCTCATACAATGACTTAGGCATACTATTTTTTTGGGGTAATATGATCATAAGAGCTTCCAGTAATGTTAAAAACCCTGCATCAAACCACCCAAAGTTTCCCTTCACATTAAAATTTTTCATTAACCTAGACAAGTTAAAATGCTTAGAACCCGAGAATAGTGGCTTATCAGTATCTTCAAGCATATCTATAAAAGACTCAAGATTTCCATCACAATACTCATAAGCATCTTGGACCACGTCCATAATATAATCCTTATATCTAAGGTCACGACTATTAGAATGGTCTTGGAAGTGTGTAGAAGTTAATTAGGGTTAATCTCTCCACGCCTAGCCTAAATATATATGTTGGCAAAAATTTCCTTTCAAACAAATGTGTTTTAATCTCTTCAAGAGTATGAAGTTTCAGGTTGCAATAACTATTAATTGAACGTCTAAGTAACCTACAATTTTTTGAATTAAGCATTGTAAAATTCAAGAACCCGTCAATCCTATTTTCAAACTGTTTTGATAATATGTTACTAAATATCCAATTTTTGTCCATCTTAAATTTAGTACTTGCTCACATACTATAACTTATTGTCAATTCAATTGGAAATTGAACATTTAATATTATATGGAACACAATTATGTTCCAAATATTTAATTTCAGTATGCACATCAAACATGAGAACAATAAATACAAACAAACAAAACATGCACAAATGAGCCACAAGTTATACAAACAATATAAACAGCATATACACAATAAACATATGCATATTACCTAACACAAATAGCACTTCACTATCCAATCGCTTCACCACTTTGCAAATTCATATCACTCCATTGTGTTCACCAATCACAAAACTCCCAAATTTGTACAAAAAAGGTAAAAAGAACATACCTAAAAATAATAATAAAATACTAACATACCAAGTAATTATTTTAAGTTGTATCTAAGTAATATGAAACAAAACATTTCATCATACAAATTATGTGCAATTTAAAGTTTTCTACACTTCACGAGTATATTAAGTTATGAAAATAACACAATTTTTACCAACATAAATGGGTTTCAACATAAACATCACACATCATACAAACAAATCAAAGTAGTAATTAAGATCATGTGAACTAAAGATTGTTTTAACGGTTCTTTGGAGTATGCAGTAGCACGGAATGGGACAAAGACATGGGAGAAGTGACAAAGTGAGATGATCTAAGGTGTTGAGTAAAGGATTTGGCTTTGGCTGTTAAATGATGAAAGTGAAAGAATTCGGTAATTTGACTTAGGGTATTTTTGAGTGAAGTGTCAAGGGAAGTGAATAGATTGATTACCCAAAATTGACTAAGTGTGGGAAGGAAAACAAAAAGGCAAAATTAAGGCATAAAACGATGTCATTTTTCCCTAAATTTTAATATTTTGACATTTTAAATAAATAAATAAAAATTAATAGTAAACATGTGTCAAAATGACATCGCTTTAATGTATCAAAATAACGTTATTTTACTATGTGATATTATAGTATTAGAGAAGGTTGATATTATTTATGAAGGGTCAAAGAAAGCTAGAAATTGATACTGTTTATGAAGTCTCAATAAATACTAATACTTATTAAAAGTAATTTTTTTTTCATTTGATTTTTCGACAGTTTTTCTAAAAGCATCAGGACCCTAATATTAGTAAATGACATAATTTTATTAGTGTCCCACTATTATAACCAATATAATGAACAAATATATATATATATATATATATATTTGAATACGTTTCATACAAAAATTATATTATGATTTTTATCGTATTTTTATCTAATATTTTAGTTAATAAACCTTGAGAAGATCTTAAACTCTAATTTTTATTGTCAGTAATAAATAATAAAAATAAATAACACTAAATTTTTAAGAAAAGAA
>JAXCLQ010054561.1:0-17921 GCA_035584115.1 Cedrela odorata | reverse complement strand
GCAATGCTAATGTAGTGGCTAATGCACTTAGCCGCAAATCATCCAGTTCGATTGCTCATATGCGAGCAGTTCAAACAGCATTGCAATAGGAAGTAAGAACCTTGCCGGTATAGTTAATGATGGATGGAAACAATCTTCTTGCAGCTCAATTAAAAGTCAAACCAATTCATCTTGATCAGATACAAGAAGTACAATAGAATGATCCAATGATAGTAAAGCTTAAATAACAAGTGAAAGAGAGAGTGAGGATTGATTTTCAACTAAAAGATGATGAGGTTGTTATAAAGGATAATAGATTATGTGTACCTAAATATGAAAAATTTCAAAAGATAATTTTAGAATAAGCTCACAGTGCACCATATGCTTTGCATCCTAGAAGTGTCAAAATGTACAGAACCTTAAAAGAACATTATTGGTGGCAAGGTATGAAGTGAGACATAGTTGAGTTCGTTTCTAAATGCTTGGTATGTCAACAGGTTAAAGTCGAGTATCAGAATCCTTCAGGCTAGATGAACCCTCTTCCAATTCCTCAATGGAAGTGAGAGGATATAGCAATGGATTTTGTTATAGGTTTGCCACGAACGCAGTCTAGCCATGACAGTATATAGTTAATTATAGGTCGTCTAACCAAGTTAGCTCACTTCTTGCTAGTCAAGAAGACCTTTTCTATGGAAAAGTTGGCTAAACTTTATGTGAAAGAAGTTGTCAGATTGCATGGTGCACTAACAACAATTGTTTCTGACGGTGATCCAAGGTTCACATCAAGATTTTGGCCAAGTTTGAAGAATGCTATAGGGACTAAACTCAAATTCAGTATTGTATTTTATCCCCAGAAAGACGGACAGTCTGAGTGGACTATTCAGATCGTAGAAGATATGCTTAGTTCTTTTGTTATGGAATTTCAAGGAAATTGGGATGATCATTTGCCTTTGACAGAATTTGCATACAACAACAGTTATCAGTCCCATATTGACATGGCATCATACAAAGCTTTATATGAAAGAAAGTACAAGACTCCGTTATGTTGGAATGATGTAGATGAAAACAGTAGAAAATGTGAAAGTAATCCGGGAAAGGATTAAGACTGCACAGGATAGACAGAAGAGTTATGCTGATAATCGGAGGAAAGATTTGGAGTTCGAAGTCAAGGACATGGTATTCTTGAAGGTGACTTCTTAGAAAGGAGTAATTCGGTTTGGCAAACGAGGTAAGTTGAGTCCTCGATATGTAGGCTATTTCAGATCATTGAAAGGATTGCCCTTGTTGCATATAGTTTAGATTTATCAGATGAGCTATCTTGGAGTCATAATGTCTTTCACGTGTCGATGCTTAAGAAGTATTTGTATGGTCTCTCTCATATATTTGAAGGATATACCTATATATATTGAAGAAAATTTGACTTATGAAGAGCAACCAATGGAAATATTAGACCGAAGAGATTAAGTTTTGAGGACTAAGACCATTCCACTTGTAAAAGTTGTATGGAGGAATCAATCATATGAGGAAGCTACATGAGAAAGAGAAGAAGATATGCAAAGTCAATATCCTCACTTGTTCAATGTAACTGGTAAGTAAGTTTCGAGGACGAAATTTTTATAAGTAGGGTAGATTGTAACATCAACAATTTTTATGGTCGTACGAAATTAAAAATTTAGAGATTTATAAATGGTAAATTGGAAAAAAATATTAAGGATAAATTTAAAATTTTATATGAGGTGTTTGGTAATGGAAATATTATGGAAAGATGGACTAAATTGATTAGATTGAAAATTTAAAGACTTGATTAGAATATTATGAGAAGTTAAAGGATTAAAGTGATAATGACCAATAAATATCTCATTAAAAAGCTTAAAAACACTTTAAATTATTCATTTCTTCTTTCTCTCTACTCGTAGCTCCTCTTTCTTCTTATCTCTTGGAAAATTTGGCCCTTATTCATAGAAATCAAAAATAATATCTAAGGTTTCAAGCTTCTTTCTAATCAAGGTTAGTGTCTTCAATGTCTATAGCTCTTTTTCATGATTTTTTTTTAAGTAATTAGGTTGAGAAACATGGGAAATCTGAAATACTATTTATCTAGCATGATTTTGTGTTGATTTGTGTTTAATTTGTTAAGATTAAAATGGAATTTGGAAGCATGAACAAGGGAAGAAAAAGAGATGCAAAAATAAAGGAATTTAACTTGTTGAACAGGGGTTCGTTTTTGTCTTTTTGGGTTTGAGATCAATGTGTTTGTAATTTTTTGATATTTTTCTAGAAACTAGACATCGAAAGGAAAATTTTGGTGGCTGAATCATCACAATTGAATAAGTATAAAAATAGTTAAGAAGTTTTGAAGTAAGCTGATCTGCTGGAACCTTATTACAGCATAGGCTCGGAAATCTAAATTAATCTTCAAGATTTTGCTCTTGATGTTTATATGAGTTATTTTTTCCTTAAATTAGATTTGTTTATGAAATTTATCTAATTGGAATTACCTCAAAATAAGTTTCCAAAATAAAGTTATGAGTTTTCAAATTTAGGATATCAACATAGAATTCAAGATAGACTTTAATATTTCAAGGAATTGTTATGAATGGATGATTGATTATTTTGGATTATTATAGTGTATGAATGTGTGGTTAATTACTAATATTTAATTATGTTTGAGTATATATGAAAGCAATAGAAAAGAATTGAGTAATAGAAGGAAAAAGAAAAAAGAAAATGATGAATTATGGAAAAAAAAATGAAATGGGAATATGGAAGGGATTTAGGCATTCTAAGTCATGTATTTTAAGATGTGAAATGATTATTGGCTAACATATATATATATATATATATATGGATCGTATAGATATACCTCGTCTGCAAGAGAGATTAAACGATGTGGATCGCAAAATATAAAAATTCAACGATCTCTGTGAGTAGACAATTTATATAACATGTTTCAACTAAATTAAATATAAATCTTGAATTATTTCTTTACATGAATATATTGATTTATAAGCCAAAGCGTTTTATGGATATAACATGATACATTATTTTCAAGTATGAATATACTATTAAATTCAAATTTGTTTATGTATATAACTTGTTAAGAACCTTTATGATTTTCTATATGAATTGTAAATATGATTTACAAAAATATATGGATGATATTTTTATTTATAGCAACCTATGATTTTGGCTCTACCGAACTTAGTTTGTGAAAGTATGTCCTGATTGGAATATAGGAGCTATGTGCTACACTTTCGTGATGGGAACCACTTCTAGAGTTTCTTATTCTGTTGATTGGAATATAAGAGTTGAATGCTACGCCTTTGTGGCAAGAGCCAACTTCAGAGTCCCTTATTCCGTTGTTTGGATTTAAGAGCTGCGTGCTACGCCTTCGTGGCGGGAGCCATCTCCAGAGTCCTGATCTCATGTATTAGCTCTTTTGGAGTGCATCGTATTACACATATGCTTTAAGGGCGGGTTTATGGTGTTATTGGCCTTTAGGACTGCCTACTAGTATGCTATCTTTCTATGGATTTTCACAGTTAGTTTATGGATAGAAATTGTACACGACAGTAAGAGGAGCCTAAGATTTGATACATAGATTTATTGTTATGAAATTTTACTATCTAATTCTACGAATAATGATTGTAGTTATGATTAAATTATTCATTTACATGGTATTTGTATATATTGTTATTGGAAATACTACAGTTGCTTAAATGAATGATATTGGTTTTATCCTCAATGCTTTTGGATATTAAAAATTCCAGTTTGGGTGTTACAATTCCAAATTTAACCTTCTTGGCCATTACATGTATATATATTAATTAAAATCAGATCAGTAAGCCACAATATACAAACATTCCAATATCAATGTGAAGTACATGGAAAATATTCATTTCAACATTTCAAAACACATGTTTAACAAAAAAATGTACATATAAATATCACATGCATTTTATTTACTATTTATGTATGTATAAATCCACTCACAACTTAGGAGAGGGTACACACTCTCGCTATATGTCCTCACACTCAATCGATCTTTCTCGTTGGTTTTATGAACCTTATATCACACATATATATTTCAAATAAATTTAACGTCCCCAAACAACTATACTTAATACGTTTAAATGACATGCTTGTGGAAAATGTGACCAAGTATTCTTAGTTGACACACGACGCTTCACGAGGCTAATCAATAGGTCATTTATCTAATTTCTAGCAATTGAAATCACATGGCTAGTATCATTATCAATTTTGCATTATTAAACCAATTTTCAATATTTTCTCATATGTTAAAATCCATTACTAAACAATATCCAACATATATATTTCTAATAACATAGTTTTACGAGTTCAATTATCCTTATATAACACAATTCCAGATATTCTATATTTTCGACAATTCTTGTTTAGATGTCTATTGTCTAGGAAAATATTAAAACAATACAAGCACATCAATCTCAAACCTAGAAATACCAAAATAGACCCCTGTTCAGCAAACTTAATTCCTCTGTTTTTGCCTATATTTTTCTTTCCTTGTTCATGATTTCAAATCCCTTTTTAATCTTAACTAATTAAAAAAAAATTAACACAAATTCATACTAGATAGGTGGTAATCTAGATTTCTTAAGTTTATCAACTTAATTTCTCAACAAAATCATGAAAGAGAGTTAAAGAAATTGAAGAAACTAACCTTAATTAGCAAGAAACTTGAAGCCTTAGAAAGAATTTTTGATTTGGATGGATGGAAGCCAAATTTTCCAAGAGAGAAGAAAGGAGAGCTACAAGTAAGAAGAAAGAAAAACAATGAAAAGAGTCAAGTTTTATGTTTTTTAGCTTTATAATTATATTTACTTGGCTATTCTCTCATTTGTCCTTCAACTTCTCAAAATCTTTCAATCAAGTCCTTAAATTTTTAATTTAATCAATGTAGTCTATCTTTTCACAATATTTCTATTACAAAATACTTCATATGAAAGTTCAAACTTACCCTTAATATTTTTACCAATTTACCCATCTTAAATCTCTAATTTCTAATTTCGTATAACCAAAAAAAATTGCAAATGTTACAATCTACCCAACTTCTAAAAATTTTGTTCTCGAAATTTACTTACCAGTTAAATTGAGTACGTGAGGATATTGAGTTTGCATATCTTCTTCTCTTTCCCAAGTAGCTTCTTTATATGATTGATTTCTCCATAGGACTTTTAGAAGTGGAATGATCTTGGTCCTCAAAACTTGATCTTTTCTATGTAAAATTTCCATTGGTTGCTCTTCATAAGTCAAATTTTCTTCAATATACACAGGCAAATTCTTCTAAATATGGGAGGGGTCATACACATACTTCCTAAGAATAGACATGTGAGAAATATTATGAATCTAAGATAGCTCATTCGGTAAGTCTAATCTATATGCAACGGAGCCAATCCTTTCAATTATTTGATATGATCTCATATACCGAGGTCTCACTTTACCTCACTTGCCAAACCGGATTACTCCTTCCCAAGGAGTTACTTTCAAGAATACCATGTCACTGACTTAAAATTCCACATATTTCCTTCGATTATCTGCATAACTCTTCTGTTTATCCTATTTAATTTTAATCTTTTTCCGGATTACTTTCACTTTTTCTGCTGTTTTCATCACAAGTTCTGGACCCAGTAGCTTCCTTTCATCCATCATCAACTATATTGGAAAAGCACTTACTTCATCTTGCAAAGTTGTTTGAACTGCTTGCATATGAGCAATCGAATTAGATGATTTGCGGCTAAGTGTATCAGTCACTATGTTAGCCTTGCCCGGATAATAATCTATTACACAATCATAGTCCGTAATCAATTTAACCATCTCCTTTGCCTCAAATTCAACTCTCTTTTATCCATTAAATATTTCAAACTCTTATGATCCGTATAGATAATGCATTTTTCTCCAAATAAATAATTTCTCCATATTTTTAAGGCAAATACCACTACTGCCAATTCCAGATCATGAGTAGGGTAATTTTGTTCATGTTGTTTTAACTGTAGAGAGGCATAAGCAATCACCTTTCCATTTTGCATCAATACACAACCCAAATCTTTTCTTGAGGCATCACTGTAAACCACAAAATTTCCCATTCCTGATGGCACAACAAGAATTAGTGCTGTTGTCAATTTGTGCTTATGCTTTTGAAAAACTTTCTTGCATTCATCATTCCATCCAAAATTCACATTTGAAAAATTTAGCATACAATTGCTTGTCACGCATCGTCTGTAATACCATCTTTAAATGTTTCTTATGATCATCATTGTTACTAGAATAAACTAAATATCATCAATAAAGACAATAACAAACTTATATAGATAAGGTCGAAATATCATAGTCATTAAGTCCATAAAGACTGTGGGTGCATTAGTTAGCCCAAAAGGCATGACTAAGAGCTCATAATGATCATAGCGGGTCCTGAATGCAGTCATTGATATATCAGCTTTTTTGATCTTTAGCTGATGATAACTCGATCTTAAGTCTATCTTAGAAAATACACATGCACTCTATAGTTGATCAAATAAGTTATCTATTCTAGGCAATGGATACATATTCTTAATGGTGACCTTATTCAATTGGCAGTAATCGATACATAACCGAAAATATCCATATTTTTCTTCACAAATAATACTAGTGATCCCCGTGGTGAAACACTAGGTCAGATGATCCCCTCAAACATCAATCTTAATAATCTTTTCTCCCATATAATCGCTTAAATCATAATCCAAATTACAACTCATAAGTTCTTGATAATTCACCATTTCTATAACCTCTACACTAATCTTACTACGTTTTTCTCAACTAGTATAATATAACCACAATTCATTAGTTATGTTAACCCAAACATCATTAACATATTCGAGAAGAAGTAGTTTCAATAATCCCCAATAGCCATAAATTATATAGAGCAATAACTCAATCATAATTAACAAATTTAATCGAGGTTTCAAGCACCTGTATCTCAAATATTAAGTTCAATTAGCGATTTGATTTTCACATCTTAATTTGATGAAATAAATTGTCTATAGAAAATCAACAAACAAACCTTCGGATCTTTCTTCACATAACATAACCGAAATTTTAATTATTGTCTTTGCAATATCTCAACACTTTATCGATATTTTCGATAACCATTCCTATGTTCATTATAATCACAACTTTATTAAGTAATGTCCAACGTAATCCTAAGAACTTAATCAAATCATTTATCACATATATTTCATCATTAAGCTCAACTAATTGTTTAGAAAATATAACTATCCATTCACATGTCATAAGCCAATTCCTAATCTGTAAATTCGTAATATTTCACCTACTCTCGATATCACCCAAAATCGCCTCAATAACCATAATTATCATAAAATTTAATAGACCATAACCAGAGCTAAGTTAGAGAACTTAGTCATGATTCTAACATATGTAATTTAAATCTTTATTCAACAATCCTCAGAGAAACAGTTATCACTCTTGTAAATGTCTCAAGAATTCGCTATAGGTTACTGCTATAGTCATAAAAATATTACATGTATATAAAATATATCAATACATATACCTACTTTGCTGAGTTAATTCCATATCACAATTATCTCAATTTATAAACAATATGTATAAATAAAGATTAATGCTCCAAAGGCAATCTCCATAATTTAAACACATTAATATCTCTTTAAGATGACCATGAAATAGACACTAAGCACTCCTAATCATTTCACACAAACTCGACCTACCGAAAATCGCAGCTAGTCCGATTTTCACTGAGATTTAGGCTCAATCTCCACAATATATAAACCCAATGCTTTTATCAATTCTAAAAGGATTTCTTAAGACTTAGAAATATAAGTTTGGAATTATGTAAAATAGTATTAGTTCACAATTCCTTTCTCTGTAAGGGTTGTGAGAGCTAAAGCGACTCTAGTTAAGGCTACAATTACCTCGGCCAATTTTCGGTCAATAATAGAGGATGCTGTTAGAGGTACAGCAGTAGATGGTGAACTAGCAGCTGATGCTTGAGGTTGTGCTTGCTCTCCAATAGGTTCATCCCTACTTCTATCCCTAACTTAGGGATTAATCGTAGACCTTCCTTTTCGATGTGGTGGCATCGAAAATCTAATTTCTGCACAAAGAACATTCTTTCAATATTATAACAAATAGTTCCTAAGTCTACAAGACCTATAAACCTGAGCTCTAATACCAAATTGAAACACCCCAACTAGAATATTAACCTAAATTTCAGCATAGTATCCTCTAGAAATTCATCTTTATCACCTTGTATACGATTCTCAAATATAACCTTATCAATTTGTGTATAAGATCAAGATATTCTTTTCATGCTTTATATTATGAATTTATATATGTTTATATATATACTTATACAAACCCAAATGCCACAATAAGATAACAACTAAGTCAACAAAAGGAACTATAAATTCTTAAACTGTGCAGAATGAATGCCCACAACGTCAAGTATGTTCCACTGTTGAAGCTGAGGAAAGTAATAACCTCGTATTCTATCAATTACCTTGAAGGGAAAAAAAATCTAAAAGAATGAGATTATACACCTCAGTAAGTAGATATGTTAAAACATTTTAATAAAATCATAATACAATGTAGTATACAATTTTTAATATACAAGAGCATTGAGGATAAAATCAATGTCACCCTTTTTAAGCTAATGTTGTATCTCTAATAACCATATAAACAAATACCATGTAGATGAAAAGTTTTATCATAATTAAAAAAAAAATATTTGTCGTAGAATCATGAGAACAATTTTATAATAATCAATTCATGCATCATGTGTTAGGCTCTCTTTACTATCGTGTATAATTTATATCCATAAACTAACTGTGGAAATTCATAGAAAGATGGCATACTAGTAGTCAGCCTCAAAGGCCAACAACACTATAAACATGCCTCAAAGGCATATGTGTAGTATGATGCGCCCCCAAAAGAACTATTGTATTGGATAGAGACTCTAGAGGTGGCTCTTGTAAAAAAGGCATAGCACGCAGCTCCCAACTCTAACAAACAGAATAAGGGACTCTGGAGATAGCTCCTACTATGAAGGTGTAGCACCCAGATTCTAATCAACAGAATAAAAGGCTCTGGAGGTGGCTCCTACTACAAAGGTGTAACATGCAACTCTCATATTCCAATCAACAGAATAAGGGACTCTGCAGGTGACTCCCGCCAAGAAGGCGTAGGACACAATTCCCAAATCTAACAAATAGAATAAGAGACTCTAGAGGTAGCTCCTACCATAAAGGTGTAGCACGCAGCTCCTATATTCCGATAAGGATATACTCTCACACACTAAGTTCGGTGGAGCCAAAATCTTTATTGCCACAAAAAAATAATCTCATCCATAAACATATCCTTATAAACCATTTTTACAAATCATATTACCAAATCATAAGAATTATTAACAAATCATTAACTTGCTTAAAATAGAATAGAGAATATTTTCATACCTGAAAATCGTATATCATAATCATATCCGTAGAATGCTTCCATCTTATGAATCAATACGTTCATGTAACAAAATAATTCAAGGTTTATATATATAATTAAATAAAACATATCACATAAATTGTTTACTCACAAAAATCGTCAAATTTTTATATTTCACAATCCACATCGTTTAGTTCTTCTGGCATGCGAGGTGTATCTACATGACCTATGGATATAAATTAGTCAATAATTATCCTTCATATCATAAAATGCATGCTCAAATGACTTAGGATGCCTAAATTCCTTAAGTCTACCAATTCCTTTTTGCTTCTATAATTCATCCATTTCTTCTCTCTTCTTCTTTCTATTACTCAATTCTTTTCTATTGTTTTTCATACATACTCAAGTACCATCAAAGATTATTTAATAGTATCACATCCATATACCATGATAATCTATAATCATCAGTCATCCAACAACAACAATTTTCTTGAAATATCAAAGTCTAGCTTGAAGTTTATATAGATGTCCTAACTTTGAAAAATCATAACTTTATTTTGGTAACTTATTTTGAGGTGATTCCAATTGGATAAGTTTTATAAACAAGTCCAATTTAAGGAAACAATAACACATTTTAACATCAAGAACAAAATCTTGAAGTTTAGTTCCAATTCCCGAGCCTACGCTGTAAAAGGGATTTCAACATATCAACCTTCTTCAAATATTCATAACTATTTTTCACTTATTGGATTTAGATGATTCAACCACTAAAATTTTTGTTTAGATGTCTAGTTTTTTGAACAAATATCATAAAAATACAAACACATCAATCTTAAACCTAGAAGCACCAAAATGGACCCATGTTCAACAAGCGTAATTCCTCTGTTTTTGCCTATCTTTTTCTTTCCTTATTCATGCTTTCAAATCTATTTTTAATCTTAACTAATTAAACTTAAATCAATAAAAATTCATGCTAGATAGATGGTATTCTAGATTCCTTAGGTTTATCAACTTAATTTCTCAACAAATTATGAAAAAGAGTGATAGAAATTGAAGAAACTAACCTTAATTAGCAAGAAACTTGAAGCCTTAGAGAGGATTTTTTATTTGGATGGATGGAATCAAAAGTTTCCAAGAGAGAAGAAAGGAGAGCTACGAGTAAGAAGAAAGAAAAACAATGAAAAGAGTAAAGTTTTTATTTTTGAGCTTTATAATTATATTTACTTGGCTATTCTCTATTTAATCTTTCAGCTTCTCAAAATCTTCCATTCAAGTCTTTAAAATTTTAATTTAATCAATTTAGTTCATCTTTCCATAATATTTTCATTACAAAATACTTCATATAAATATCCAAACTTACCTTTAATATTTTTACCAATTTACCCCTCTTAAATCTCTAATTTCTAATTTTGAATAACAAAAAAATTTGCGAATGTTACAAAAACATACACTGAGAATTTGTTGTTGTTGTGTCCTATCACAAGGCTTGGCTAGCTTGAGAAGAAGTACATGGATTGGCATGTGAGAATCGATCCGAGTCATTTCAATTACTCCCACGTTTTTGCAATTTTTTAGAACAAAGAAACCCTAGCACAGTAACACATACAAACCGATGATGAAGACAATTTCATGTACTTCTTTATGGCACTTGGCCCATTTGTGCATGATTTTATTTATTAATCCGTCCTGTGATTGCCATTGATGGGATGTTTTTAAAGGGTACATACTGCGGACCATGTTTGTAGTTGCGACACTTGACGAAAATGACCAAGTTTATCCTATTGCATTTGGAGTGGGAGACTCTGAAAATGATGCATCTTAGGAGTAATTTTTAATAAAACTACGAGATGTACTTGGACCAATGACCGATTTGGTGTTCGTGTCAAACCAACATGATAACATCTTTAAGGGTGTTCGAACAATGTTTCCCAAGTCATACCATAGTTTTTGTTTCTATCATATTGAAGAAAATCTCATATCAAAATATAAGTTGAAAGATCGTAAAAAAGATATTTTTCTTATGGGCTATTATATTGCTGGAAAAGCATATATATTCAGCAAGTTCGAAAAACACGTAGATAAATTGAGGTCAATACACCCTGATGCTGCGGCCTACTTAGAAAACGATGTTGGGTTTCATAGGTGGATCAAGTGTCATTTTTCAGTTCGACAGTACGACATAATAACTACAAACATTGCAAAGAGTATGAATGCATTGTTGAAGGATGTGCATACTCTTCTAATTGTGGTCTTAACAAATTGGATACGGTCAATGTTGCAGCATTGATTTTACGAAAGGAGATAAGAGGTTGCAAAATTTGTTAAGGACGCCCTTACCGAAGCAGCAGTTGATCAAATTAAAGAAGAGGATGATGCATCTCGTACACTTTCAGTATTTTCTATTTCTTGATACGAGTATGAAGTAAAAGGTAAAGGAGAAGAAGTTGTGGTCAATCTGAGCACAAGGATATGCCAATGTAGGCATTTACACTTGCGACAATTGCATTTGTGCCCATACACTAGCTGTTGTTCAATATGTTAAAGGCCAGTACGATGACTTCTGCTCATTGTACTACATGAATGGCACACTGTTGGTGGCATATGCTGAGGAGATTCATCTAGTTAGAGACTAGAGTTTTGAGATATTTCGCTCGAAATCCAATCTATTGTTGTTAAACCGCTGATAGAACGCATACCAATAGGTCGACCTCGAAATTAATGCATCCTATCTGTAGGAGTGAAGGTGGTCATGAAAAGATGTTTCCGGTGCAAACAAAGCTGACATAATTGCTCAACATACAGAAATTCGTTGTATCAAGAATGAATTGAATGAGTATGTGTTATTTTTTAACCATGTACACATTTATTATATTGCATAGAGTTATTATGTAATATGATATAATGTACTAATATTAAAATTAACGATTTAATAAAGTAATGTTGGCCTTTTTATTTTGTTCTAATTTACTTACAGAGTAGTTATATATGATTACATGATTTAATAATGCCCTTTTACAAACTATTTTATTTTGCTTAACTCACTAAATTGATTCAAAATTCATGTAATATATAATAACAAATTATAATGTACAAAATAAATACAAGATGTCAATGATACGTCACTCAAATAAATTAAGAGTCATCTTTATCCTAAAAAATGGACCGTAGGTGGAATTAAAATCTCATTATCTTATTAACATAATTTACTTTATAAACTTACACATAAAAATTTCATAATTGACGCTTCCCTTTATCTGACAAGGCACATTCGTCAGTCTTAAATACACAAATGACCTACTTGTATCACTTCATTCTGACATGCCATCATACAACCCACATGTGCGCGTCACGTGAGGTAACAACTCGTATAATAACTGCAATGCCTCACCCATCTCTCTGTCCGAATGGCCCAACAACGCAGAATTGTACACAAATATCAGTTGACCGCCCAAGTCAACAGCACATGTAACCCAATAGTCACCACATACCAAAGTTGGAATGAAAATATAGTCAAGGTGGTCTATGATCTTCTCACTCCATTTGCATTGCCTCTCATGTGTTCTTTTAAATTCAGTCCTAGTAGAAAACTGCCCATCAATATTGCCTCTTTACGAATTTTTCTCATGCGTGGCATAATTTGAGTTGCACAATTAATAAGATTCTAAATCCAATCTAAACTCAAAATTTACATGATATTTGCCAATGTAATAGAAATTGTCAAAGTCATGCATACATGTAAATACGATGACGTAACAGTCCAGTCTTGTGCCAGTATAAGAGGGCACGCCTACTGTCGATGTGCTAACAAATACAAATACTCCTCAATGTGATGTAAAAAAAAAAAATTTTATTAAATGTTGAATATCACATTGTTATACGTTAACAACATGTTAGTCACTTACAATATCCTTTAACCACGCATCCAGATCCAAGATACCATGGAAACATTGTGGTGTCAACGTCACTGAGCGAGTCTCGATACATGCCTTGGGTTCTTTAATCTACTGTAGATACTTAGCTTACAACTCATCTGGATATGGCACCAAATGAAAGGTACTTAGGTTCAATGGATATCGGGGCAGCGGCCTAATAGAAAGGCCTCTACGACTTCTCTTATTTGGATTAGTGTACAGACTCTATTTATACGGACCCTTTCTCAATGTTCGGCTAAACTGACTTTCCTAGCAGACAGGTGGACGTCCGTGAAGTATTTTCATCTATGCTTCACCTGAAAGCTTGGGTAGATCCTCTACCTACAACATTAAAAAATATTCTTCATTAGAACTAAACACTTATATATAGAGGTGTATAAAATAATACCGCTGCAATATAGTTAAAGTCATAATGATTGCCTGTACGGGTGAGCCAGTGGGTGACAAACGCAACTGAGTAGGCCCCGATACCTGACCGAAGAAGTCTCTACATTTTTTCCTGAAAGCCCGCATATCTGCAATCAATGCATCAACCTTTCCTTCAACATGTGTGATATAACCGTCATATCGACTAAAGTTGTCCATACACTATTGACTGAAGGCCAGGGCATCGACAGTTAATGCATCAACCTTTTCTTCAACCTGTGTGATATAACCATCATATTGACCGAAGTTGTCCATACATTGCAGACTGTAGGCTTGCATATCGATAGTCAACATATTAAAGCAGTCCATCATACCTCTTCTAAAATTATGATAGTCAAACGATTCTATGCATCTAAAGGATGAAAATGTGAAGACGATGCAAGTGAAAAATGTCTCGGTGGTGCAAGTGACAAATAAGATGGTGGTGCTAGTGGTAGGGGAGAATAATAAGTTGGCGGTGAATGAGAATAATGAGTAGGTGGGTCAGTGTAGGAGAATAATGAGCCGATGGGTCGAGAGAATAATGAGCTGGCAAGGCCGGAGAATAATGAACTGGCGAGTTTGGATAATAATGAGCCGGCGGTGCGAGATAATAATGAGTTGGCATGGCGGGCGAATAATGCAGCTGCAGAGGCGAAAACTGCACCAAAAATGTATTTATATAATATTGTGGCAGTGGGGATGGGTAATCTGCAATAAATGCAAACACAACGTCGAAGGGGCAGCCTGCATCAGTTTATTGCATGTATCTCAAACATTAACGCAATTTATTAAACTGTCAAATAATGGATCGGGGTATATCAAAATACAAACCTGGGGTCCTAGAGTCTTATAACCGGCGATAGTGCTGGTAGCGTCACGTGCAGAGCGACGACATGCAGAGAGAGGTTTGAGCCTGGTAGTTATGTCCTAGAAAATAAATTACCTCTGTATTGGTCTTGTGGCTCGAAGATTTGTAACAACTCTGAAATGTCTGAATTAGTCATCTCGGCTAACTCCAGCTCCAACATAGAGAGTACATGAATGAATTGAAAGCAGACGAGAAAAAATAATGTTGGTTGTCTGTCATTTAAATTTTTACATTATTTTGGTTTGAATATACCAACTTGCACCGCTATTAATTTCTCCTTGATATGGTTTATCACTCTAAATAGAGATAAATAGATCCCCTTGCCATGAAAGTGGTTAGATGTTGGAATCTTCAATTATAGTTATTCAACCATTTGTATTTGAATAAATTGCACTGATAAGAAGTAAATTCTAAGACAATTTACAACTTCATAAATTTTTATATACGTATATAGAAATTTGTATTAAAAAACTAGATATGTTGAAAAACATTTAATACTAAAATACAATTTTTTTTAAAAAAATATTTTCTATTAACACTTTTCTACTAAATAATTTTCAAAAATAAAAAACAGTTAAATTTTATAGTAAAATTTATATATAATATATTTGTACTAAAACAAATTTTTTAAAAAAAATAACTGTTAATTTTATCTACTAAAATTTATAAATAACAATTTTCCACTACATATATTTTTTAAGTAGTTAAATAAAACAATTCTACCTAAATTTTATATTTAAACTTACATATTCTAAAATTTATTTTAAAAAAAACTAAATAAATTTATATATAAATATAATATTAAAATACACTAAATTTTATTTTAAAAGAATTTATATATAAATAAAGTTATATATAAATATAAATTTACATAAATTTATTTAAATATAAACTTACATAAATTTATATAAATATAAACTTTCATAAATTTATATAAATATAAACTTACATATACTGCAATTTATTTTTAAAAAACATTTAATTTAATATACTACAATTTATTTTAAAAAAAAAACTTACATATACTACAATTTATATATATATATGTATATATATAAATATAAACTTAGAAATACTACAATTTATTCCACCTAAATAAATATATATATTTACATATACTACAATTTATTCTACCTAAATATATATATATATATATATATTTACATATACTATAATTTATTCCACCTAAATAAATTTATATATATATTTACATGTACTACAATTTATTCTACCTAAATAAATATATATATATATATATATTTACATGTACTACAATTTATTCTACCTAAATAAATTTATATATATATATATATATATTTACATGTACTACAATTTATTCTATTTAGATATATATATATATATTGTCATGACCGCATTTTCTGCATAATAATAATACATACAATACTAGTTTAGGCTTATAATATATGGTACATGCCTATATTACTACAAGTAGTAAAATAATATAGATTAAGGTGGATGTTAAAGTGGATGTAATTCAAATTATATGTTTAAGACAAAACAAATATGAAGAAATGAAAAAGAAAAATATGTTGAATTGTTTCCGTACAGGTATATGTATATAAGCATAACCCATTTGCTTAAAAAACTCTTCCTTATTTAGTTTTGCTTTCATTTTTCATGTTTAAACATAACACAAAGGAGCCGAGAGAGTTTCACTTACATGAGGAAGATTTGGCCAAATTGAAATCAGGCGAGGGAAGAAGAAGGAAGCTTAGCCATGGGAGAAGACTTAAAATCATGAAAGAGAGGTGAGAGAGGAGTTTGTTGGCTGAATTGTATAGTTAACAAGTGAACCTAAAGCATTAAGGCCACGCATAAGTGTGGAAATTGGCTAAATGAGTGAACTTTTGGGCTGAATTGAGGCAAGACTGAGAGAAGGCAAGGTTGTGATGGCCAAATTTAAGAGTTACAGAGGAGTGTTTGGCTGAGGTGAAGCAAGGAAGAGAGAGAGCAATTAGATGAAGCAAACTGAGAAGGAAACATGAGACATGGCCGAAAATTGGAGAAATTCGATGAAAGCTTATTGAAAATCAATGTAAACAAGGGAAAATCAACTTGGCCGAGTGGAGGCAAGGGTGAGGAAGAACAAATACAATAAAGAGAGTCATTTCCAACCATCCAAGGTAAGGCATATTGTGTGGAATTGGTGAATTTTGGATTGTGAATGTGTTAGCTAGTATTAGTATGACAATTGTGTTGCATTATGTGTAATTTGTAGTGGCCAAAATGGTTGAAGATGCATGAGTTGAATGGTGACAGTGTTGTAGTGAGAGAAGTATTGCTGTGGTGAAAATTAGGTGTGTGAAGTGAAACTAATGAGTTTGAAAAGTATGGATGTGATATATGTTGTATCACCAAAAAATTGAAACATAAATTTGCAATACCAGTAGGTCACAGTTGTGTGTTCAAGTTGGGAGTATTTTGAGTTAATGAAACTATAAAATAAGAGCGTTATAAGATAAAAATAGGGTAGCGTACATGAGTTGAATGTCGAACGGGGGAGAGTACAAGTGAAACGTGTAAGTGTCGGTCGCAGAAACTTTCTATGAGGGTTCATAAAAACAGGGATTGAGTGAGTTTCGGACATTAGATTGGGGAATCGCAAAATTTACATAAACTAAACACATAGAGCATGACATAGCCGAAAACTAGGTCAAGGCGCTAAGTGATATAGTCCCAGATTTTGTAGAAACTGAGCTGTCTGTCAAGAGGTTACAGCCGGTTACATTGAGTAATGTGGCAAAAATTGGTTATAATTTAAGTGTTTGGACTCGAAATGTAAATCCGCGAGAAGTAGTAGAAAATAGATACATAGTAGAATGTGTCCTCAAAAAATTAGGTTGTGAAATCTTACGGGTGCGACATGCCCCAAGTTTGGAACCAATCGATATGCAGTGAGCATTACATAGACTTTCCAAATGTGCTAAACTGGTTTAGTTGTTATGGAGGTAGATTATATGTGTAATCTAATTGTATATTTATCCAGTTACAATGAAAGAATCTAACATAAAAATTATATGTTGTAAATCATCAGGCCGACCACCCGTCAATCCCACAGCAGATCAAATGTTTAGTAGCTCGATATCGGTGAGTGGGTGTTTGTTTGTATATATGTATGTATATATGCATGTGTGTATGTGAAACCAATACTGAAAGTGCGTATTGAACAGAACACAAACTCAATTATGCTCTGTTTTGCAGTGCAGCTGAAGTGCGACGCATGAAATGGATTT
>JAXCLQ010054531.1:0-17923 GCA_035584115.1 Cedrela odorata | reverse complement strand
GAGTTAAAAAATATTTACCTTCAACTTCAAATAAGTGAGGAAATTTCTTTCTCATAACATCTTCTAACTCCCAAGTTATCTCACTACCTTTGTGATGCTACCAAATGACTTTCACAGAAAGAATCCATTTTGATCGAAATTTTCTCACTTTCCTATCTACTATAGTGACGGGTTGCTTTTAATATGACAAGTTTCGATCTAACTCTACTGTCTGAGGTTCAAGAAGATTAGACTAATCATAGAGATATTTCCTTAACATGGACACATGGAAGACTGGATATATTTTATCCATACTGGGCGGAAGAGCTAATTCATATGCCCTACCCCCAACTCATCGGAGAATCTGGAAGGGTCTAATATATCTCGGGCTTAACTTGCCTTTCTTGCCAAATCGCATAACTCCTTTAAAAGGAGAAATCTTCAGAAACACATAATCACCCTCCTTAAACTCTAGATCTCGTCGTCGATGATCAGCATATGATTTCTGCCTACTCTGAGCTGTCATGATTCTTTCTCGTATCACCTTGACTTTCTCTATAGCATCCTGTATTAAATCTGGTCCTAGCAACTTATGTTCTCCAAGATCAAACCATCCAACAGGAGATCTACATTTTCGGCCATACAAGGCTTCAAATGGTGCCATTTGTATGCTTGAGTGGTAGCTGTTGTTGTAAGCAAATTCAATTAAAGGTAAATGTTGATCCCAACTTCCCTCAAATTGAATCACGCAAGCTCGTAACATGTCTTCCAATGTCTGAATTGTTCTCTCTGATTGTCCATCTGTCTAAGGATAGAATGCAGTACTAAAATGGAGTTGAATACCTAAAGCTTCTTGGAAGGACTGCCAGAACTTCGATGTAAATTAGGAACCCCAGTCTGAAATGATAGAAACAGGTATACCATACAAAGAAACTATATGATCTAGATAAATCCGGGTATACTGAGAAGCAGTATAAGTGGTCTTAACAGGAAGAAAATGGGCTGACTTCGTCAATTTGTCCACTATAACCCATAAGAGTTATATCCTTTAGGTGTACGAGGAAGGCCTACAATAAAGTCCATGGTCACTTTATCCCACTTCCATTCGGGTATATCCAAACTCTGAAGTGTGTCAGATGGTTTCTGATGCTCTGCTTTTACCTACTGACAAGTCAAACATTTGGCCACAAATTCAGTAATATCTCTCTTTATGCCTTCCCACCAATAAATCTCCCCCAGATCATGATACATCTTTATTCCTCCTGGATGTATTATATAGGAGGAAGTGTGAGCTATTTCCAAGAGTCGATTCTTGAGTTCTTACACTGGTGGCACTATTATCCTATCTCGATATCTCAAGATACCATGGTCATCTACTCTAAAATCACCGCCACTACCTTGCTCAATGCACCTTTTCTTTTCTTCTATGTACGGGGCCGAAATCTGGGCTTTCTTAATTTCCTCCACTAAGACAGATTTCACCTGCACCTGAGCAATCAGTACTCCAGATTCAGGAATTTGGATTTTAACACCATTAGTTATACACATATGCAACTCCTTAGCCAATATTCCTCTATCGCCTGAGATATGGGATAAGCTACTCATAAATTTTCTATTTAAGGCATCGGCTACCGCATTAGCTTTTCCTGAATGATAATGAACCGTGTAATCATAATCCTTTAGCAACTCTAACCATCGTCTCTGTCTTAAATTTAGGTCTCTCTGATCAAAGTATACTTTAGGCTTTTGTGATCCGTGTATATTTCAAAAGTTTCTCCATAAAGATAATGTCTCCATATCTTCAGTGCAAACATTACTGCCGCTAACTCAAGATCGTGCATAGGATAATTCTACTCATATCGTTTTAACTGCCTGGACCCCATAAGCTATAACTCAGCCATGCTGCATCAATATACACTCAAGACCTACCCTGGATCACAATACACAGTAAATCCATCGCCATCATAGGGTAGTGTAAGGACAAGTGCCGAAGTCAAACAGTTCTTAAGCTTCTGAAAAGCTTCCTTGCAGGCCTCTAACCATACAAACTTTATGCCTTTCTAAGTGAGTCGAGTCAACGATGCTGCTATCTTAGAAAAATTCTCTACAAACTTTCGATAATACCCTGCCAAGCTTAAAAAGCTTCTGATTTCTGTCACACTAACTGGGCGAGGCCATTTCTGCACGGATTTAATTTTCTTAGGATCAATGCAAATTCCATTCTCTGTTATAACGTGACCTAAGAAAGCCACCTCCGATAACCATAATTTACATTTAGAGAACTTCGCATACAACTTGTGTTCTCTGAGAGTCTGAAGAACAATACAAAGATGCCTCTCATGCTCTTGATAATCCGAAGAATACACTAAAATGTCATCAATAAAGACTATTACAAACTGGTCTAAGAAAGGTTTGAAAACTCGGTTCATTAGGTTCATAAAGGCTGCAGGAGCATTATTAAGTCTAAAAGACATCATAAGAAATTCATAATGCCTATATCGGGTACGAAATCAGTTTTCGGGATGTCTTTCCCCTTAATTCTGAGCTGACGATACCCAGAACATAAGTCTATCTTTGAAAAGCACCAAGCTCCCTTCAGTTGATCAAATAAGTCATCTATCATCGGTAATGGATATTTGTTTTTAATGGTAGCCTTATTCAACTGCCTGTAATCAATGCATAGTCGCAAAGATCCATCTTTCTTTCTAACAAATAGGACTGGAGCACCCCAAGGAGAGGTACTTAGGGGTATAAATCCCTTATCCAGCAAATCTTGAAGTTGTACCTTCAATTCCTTTAGTTCAACTGGTGTCATTCGGTATGGAAGAATCAAAATAGGCTGAGTTCCTGGAAGAAGATCGATACTGAACTCGATCTCTCTTTCTGGAGGTAATCTAGGTAACTCTTTAGGAAAAACATTTAAAAATTCTCTAACTACTGAAACATACGCTGGATCCATTTTTCTATCATCAACATCTAGAATAAAAGCTAAGTATCCAATACATCATTTCCAAAGTAATCTACCCGTATCGATAGCTAAGACCAAGTTACTAGGCACTTCACTCCTATCACCTTGGACTTCAAAGAATGGATCATTTGGAACAGAAAAAGTAACAGTTTTATTCCTACAATCTACTGTCCCGTGATATCTGGATAACCAGTCCATACCTAAAATCACATCGAAATCTAAAATCTCTAGCAGTATCAGATTAGTATGATATATATGCTCTCCAACAGAAATGACACAAGATTCTATGATTTTAGAAGTTGATTTAGAACTTCCTACTATAGTAGACATAGTTAAAGGTGAATTTAGGGTCCTAATCTCTTTGCCCAAACGGTATGCAAAGTATGGAGAAATAAAAGAATGAGTTGCCCCCGAGTCAAACAGAATTCTAGCATCAATAGTCTCAATAGAAAGAATACTTGTCACAACTGTATTTAATGCCTGAGCATCTTGAGGAGTCAATGCAAACACTCTCGCCTGACCTCTGCCAGTAGATGATTAGCCTCTGCCAATTGATTGTTGTCCTCTCTCACTGGCTGGTTGACCTCTACCCATATAACCTCTTCCTGAAGAAGGTTTTGGCTAAGACGATGCTGCCTGCTAAGCATAAGCGGGCTGAACAGGTGAAACAGGACAATCTCTAACCATATAGCCCATCTGACCATATCTACAACAAGCACTTGTCTCCCTTCTACATAATCCAGAATGAGGGCCCACACCTTGAACATACAAGTACATTAGGCTTAACTACCGAGGCAGATGATGCAGCTTGTTGATGAGAATTTTGATCATCTCTTTTGCTCGAACTCCTAACCATCGGAGTCTCCTTTCTGAAAATAAAGCCCCTGAGATTAGGCTCAGTACGTGAGCTCGCCTGGCCACCCTATCGTGATCTCCCAAAACTTTCTGTTTTGGCCTTTTTTTGGGACTCCTTTTCAGCCCGCTGCTCTTTAGCTCTCAATTCAAACCGGAGTGCTGAATTTAAAGCCTGAGTATATGTGGTAGTCTCTGTGACTTGCACTGATCTGAATAGATAGTCCCGCAACCCATCAACAAATCTCTTTACTCTCATATACTCCGTACTCACCAAATGTGGAGCAAAGCGAGACAGACGAGTAAACTGTACATCATACTCTGCTACTGACATATTCTCTGTCTGAACCAACTGTTCAAATTCCCTCGCTTTAGCATCTCTGATACTCTGCGACATGAAATGGGCGAGGAAAGCTTCATTATACTCTGGCCACTCTAGGGTGGTTTCTGTAACACTCCTTCTTTACACAAAAGACATATACCATGCATAAGCCATGTCTCTCAACTAAAAACTCACCAACTCCACTGATCTCGCTGGTGTGCATCTTAAAGCAGCGCATATCCGATGCAACTCTTTTAAAAACCCACCAGGATTTGGACTTGCTTCAACTTTTGTAAAAATTGGTGGGTGCATCTTTCGAAAATCTTGCAAGGTCACTACTATCCTTGCCCTCGCTCAGTAGAAGCATGAACAGGTTGTTGAATATCTGGACGAGGCTGAACTGGAGGAACTTGAGCTTGTTACTGATGTTGTTGAGAAACCAAGTCTACCAGCACTTCTACAGCATGCTGGATTCTCTGCATTCCCTTAACAAGATCTATATTATGCCTATCATCCACTCTATCACTTGGCTCTTCAGGTTCTTACGTTCTAGCTTTACCCCGACCTCTACCTCGTACTCTACCTCGTCCTCTACTTACTTAGCCCTGAACCCCAACAGGTAGCACTGGAGTCTTTGACGAATCCTGATCTAAAGAAGAAATCATTTGGTCTCTATCGGAGAGATTTTAATTTCGAAAAGACATAATTTAACTACTAAGATACAGAAACACAGTTAAGATGAATTATATTTTATCCTATAACTTCTACAAAAAGAAGATGCATCGGATTATTCAGATACTCAAAGAGGCAACATCTTGTGCGGAAGTATCCCGAACATATTACACATGCGAGGCATTACACTCTACTTATAGTCACCGACCCCTAGACCATGCTCTGATACCACTCTGTCACATACCGGTAAATCGGTATCGTGATGGCATAGAGATAGGGATATCCTACCCCTATAAGCCTTAGACAAAAACCTGTACATGTAAACTGTAATGCAGAGAACTACTAATCATATGCATGACTCACACACATACTAAGGGCTTCATGCCCATCAATACAATTCTAGACATAAACCAAGATATTCATAAATATAAGAGTATATCCATACATATAAATATACACAGAAATATACAGAAGACACACTCATAATGTGTATACATAATTAGGCGTCGTGCCCAATATACAAACAGACCACAACATGAACTCCTAGGTGACTGCATAGAGAATTTGGAATCCTAATACTCTTCACAAATATCTCCTAAAATCGTCACCTAGAAGAAAATCCTACACTGACAGAAACTGTGGTGAGGTGAGTTTTGGGGAAAACTCAGTAAATGGATATTGAAATGAAAATTTTAAATAAATTCAGTTTTGACATAAAATATGTTTAAACTTAAAATCAATTCCGGACAGAAATTACATTAAAAGGACATCCACTGCATATAATAATAATTTCCAGAATTAAAATTTAAAATAGTCAAATGAAAACATAATAATATGCAGTGATGCGTACAGATTACGGGTCAGATATCAAACCGTCCTTCGTCCCTTACTTCTCATATGTACCGGTACCCTCATATAACACAAATTAGAATATGCTTTTAAAGCACATAAACTCCCCCCCTTATGTCTCTCGGGTAGGGTTGAGTAAAAATTAAAGTAATGGCTAGTATACTGTTATAAGTACAGAAAATAGCAATAAAATACAATTCAAAATACAATAGCCTCCTCTTGGCCTCAAAACAATATCTCAACAACTCCTCCTCAACAATATGCAAATATAACTCAAAGCATATCTCATTTTTCATATAAAATAGAATGTAAATCAATTTATATATAAACTATTTTTTATTTAGGAAAACATTAAGTTTTATATAAAAAAATTAAAAGAATGAAAAACATGTAAAAATTCATTCACAGATGTCGCCAAAAATGGAACAGAAGCTCGATCACTGGGGGTTGGATGATCGCTGCCTCGGCGTATCTATAATACATTTATACTAATTATTAATATAATAATTTAAGTACACACACTTACAATTTAACTACGTCATTGATGTACAATAAGGTTCTCCCCCCCTTTTTGAATTCTATTTTCTTCTATAATCAAAATCTAACGATTAATAATCGAAGTATCTATTATATTTCATTAACTATTATTAACCAATTCAGTACGATAACACATTATTTTGAAATCTAAATAAGTGCAACCATATTATTACTATTCATATTTTTCGATAAAATTTAATTTTATCTAATCTAACAACTATTCGGTTTAATTCTAGCCTAAAACAAGTATAATTTACAAAAATTGTCTAGGATGAACAGTATTTTTCGGAGTGAATAGTATTTTTAGCATGAATAGTATTTTAACATGAATAGTAATTTTTGACATGAACGGTATGATATGAACAGTGAATTATCGAAAAATACATAAATACGACAATAACAAAGCTAGGAACTATACCAAGGGGTCAATTTAGCCCTAAGACGTCTGGATTGCAAGTAATTTCAAAAATTTCTAATTTATAAATAGTAGCACTATTCTTTTTTCGGCTCCTAAAGTGTAAATCATGTCGTGTAGATGTGATTTGTAGCAAGAAACAGAACTTTAATCGGTTGAAATAGGAGTAATTTGAAGGAATTGTAAAAAAAATTAAAAATGAATCAAGAAAGGGGGTTACTGGACGAGGAGGAAGAAGATGGCCTGGGTTTGATTCTCAGGCAGCTTTAATTAAAATTAAATTTTACTAAAATGACCATTTTACCCTTGAAAAAAAAAGAAGAAATTCAATAATAAGGGTAAATATGTCATTTAGAAATTTTCTATATTCTAGGCTTCAATTCCCTCTCATATGACCTCAAATTTGACTCAAATTTAATTCATATCGATCCTTATCAAGTCTTCTTTCTGTAGAGATAAACCGTTTATCAATCGTAATTCTTTATCAACACCAATTCTCGTTTTAAGGTCGGGTGCACGAATAGAGTTTTAAGAAATTTTTTTAAACTTAGTAAATTGTTATCAAATAAATCCCAATAGCTAAGTAAACATTAATACAAAGTTATTTACTCGGTTTTCTTTACCCCGACATAATTTATAAAATAACCAAATTACCCCTAGTGTATAAAATGACTAAAATGCCCTAATTTAAATTTTGGGGCATTACAAGTATCCTATGCCTCTCTATACCATTCTTTTACAGAATTCATCATAGGAATTGCTGCAAAACTCCATGCCATTGTCTGTTTTCAGCACCTTAATCGTCTTGTTTTTCTGATTTTCAACTGAGGCTTTCCATTCCTTAAATTTTTCAAAGACTTGATCTTTGGTCTTCAAGAATAGTATCCATACTTTTCTCAAAAAATCATCTATAATTGATATTAAGTACCTTGAACCACCTATAAAAACAAATTGATATGGACCCTAAACATATGAATGAAGATAATTTAAAACTTCCTTTAGTTCTATGGGTTATTACTCCAAATTTCATTCTATGGTACTTTCCTAATATGCACGCTCCAACCCTGGGGTCCACCTGTGACAATCGCCACAAATCCTCCTGATTACAATCCATAAACTTAGAATGTATCACGAGAGCTTGTAAGGTTTTCTATAAACCAAAAATACCTAAAAACAGTTTATAAATATAATTCTTATTCATTGAAGTATTATTAAAGAATTAATCTCCATAATCAATTTATCTATAACATGACTGATTTATATAAAAACTAATTTATAAAATCATTACATATGAGTTGAACAAAATAATAAATTCTTACATAACATTTAGTTTACAATTTTATCCTCAAAATCCAAATGAAACTAATCCAAAATAAATACATATCCAATAAACTCCAATTACATTTGTGAGTCAAGTAAGGAAAACCTACCAGGAGCATCGTATGCTCTCTACCATAACCATATGCCCAGTTAGGACTAACGCTCCTAACCTGAAATCTGTAATTGTGAGGAGTGAGTATACTATGATACTTAGTAGGTCAATATGTCATGCCCCGGCCCTACGGTCCACTTGTGACAATCGCTACATACCCTCCTAATACATCCTTTATGCCCAGAAGGTATCAAGAGAGCTTGTAAGGCTAACCTGTGAATCTTACACTCCTGAAAACAGTTTAAAAACAAACTTCCCATCCATGAGAGTATTCTCAAAGAATTGATCTCCATGATTAATTCATCTATAACATGTTTAGAAAATAAATTATCAATATAGAAAATCATTTATCATATGGGTTGAACAAAATAATATTTTCTTACATAACATTTAGTTATGATACAATACTTTACATATTTCCTCAGGAATCACAAATCCAAATAAAAACACATATCCAATGGACTCTGACTTATACAAGTGAGTTAAGATAGAAGGCCTACTAAGAGCTTTTAAAGCTCTCTATCACCACCACTAGACCGGCTATGACTAACGCGCCTTACCTGAAAGCTGAAATTGTGAAGGGTGAGTATACAACTATACTTAGTAAGTAAATACATACATACTGATATACATACATGCACAGGCATTTACAAATACAGATATTAGGATTTATGTCACAATGTACTCAAAATACATATGTACAGTTACATGTCATTTAAATCAATGATCACAAAATATTTCATTGGTCTGCAACAGTTTTAAAACAATATATCGGGTTGGCCATACATCCTCGACACGCTAACTTGGTCGGGACAAAATCCGCAACTATTAGTGGCTTTTCATGCATAAACCATATGCAATAAAGATTTATTAAATAGAAAACCATTTCTCATGCTTTGTAAAATCATTTATTTTCTTGTAAAGCATGCATTTATATAACTAGCCCGCTTCACTAATTTTAACCCCGAATATTCACTTTGTGACATGAGCGACTGTTCTCGTAATCTGTCAAGTCCATGAGATCCCTATCAAGTAACTAGGACTTTCCATAAGGTCTCTAAAATCGCATATACTTGCATGACACATAGTGGGCTTGCCATAGTCTATGCGGCCTCTCATCAGATCTACCCATAGGCTACCTCCCTGTATATACAATCAATAACATAGTCCACTGGCAATAAATGATAACTGGCCTTACCGGCCTCATCACCAAAATACATGCATTTATAAATTATTTCATAATAATATTTATTCATATAAACCAAATCCCGACTTCCTTGGCCATAACAACATTTATATAAATCGTTTCCAATAATGATTTTAAATCATGTAAATAATTTATGCCTCCCTGGCCATTTCAGCATGTATACCATTCAAATCATTTATAACAGCAGATCAAATAATCAAAACATCTCAATATCATGTAATACTCATTTAAAACATTCATTTCAAGTATCATTTCAACATTTCAAAACACTTGTTTCACATAAAAGCGTATATATAATTATCACATGCATTTTATTTATATAATATATATGTACAAATTTACTCACAACAAAGGAAGGGTAACCACTCTCAATACTGATCCTCACGCTCACTCGGCTATTCTCTCGGGTTCTCAGAACCTGATACCACACATGCATACATATAGTGAATTTTTACTATTCTAAATAACTTAACATATATGCATTAAATGCAATGCTCATGAAAAATATGGCTGCGTTCCCTTAGTTGACACACGACATATTACGAGACTTACTAACCGATGCCATTTAACTGATTTCTATCAATAAAATCCCATAGCAGTGAGTATTCCTAACTTACATTTCCATCTAAAACGAAATGTATACTTTCCAAATTCAGTATTTATGTCTAAAATGAATTATGCCCATTCAAATGATCATTTGACACATATACAATGTATATATACTTCTAATTATACCAATTCATTACACAAAGCTAGATTTCATACGTAAGTTCAACATAAATTCTTGGGTGAACAGCAACCCTAGATTTCCAATATGTTCATAATCACAAAATCAAGCTTAAAATGGTTTTATGAACTTACTTAGAACCAATTAGAATCCTTAGAAACCTTAGTTCACCATTTATACGCAAAGCCCCAATATTTCGCAAAACCCTAGTTTTCTTCTTGCTATTTTTTGGTCCAATATCGTACCAAAGTGATGAATGAAGGATAGGTAATCACTTAATAACTAAATTTGAATGAATGCTAAGGGATTTGCCGAAATTTATGAGGAAATCAGAGAGAACAAGAAAGAAATGGGTGTTTTAGAGAGAGAGAGAAATGAACGAATGAAGAACATTCTAGGGTTGAATCCCTTTCTTAGATATTTATAATAATGGGCGAAAAGACCAATTTGCCTGTCAAATTTCACTCAGATTAGCGTCATACATCGATACGTTTAGACTAGGTATCGATACTTTTAGGTTGGGTATCGATACCTTTAGATTGGGTATCGATCCGTTTCTTAAGAATTTAATTCTCAAATTTTCATCGATCTCGAGTATCAATACATTTATCTTTATGTATCGATCCTTTCTTTTCAATAGATCAATACCTTCGTTGAAGGTATCGATCTGGTTTAACATGTAAATATTTCTCAACTCTCTGTTTTGTTACGGATCAATACCTTTGACTCAGGTATCAATCTGGTTCGCTTTGTAAATATTTTTGAACTCTCTGTTTTTCAATTATCAATACTTTTCTCCAAAAGTATCGATCTACATTCTTTATGTATCGATATCTTGGCCTCAGGTATCGATATTTCTTATCTAATTATCTATTTTCTTACAAAAGCTTAAAATAAAAATTTTTCAAGGGTCTTCGCACCTCTCCTCTCCTCAACTCCCGTAAGGGCACTGCCCCTTGACCCTGCTCGCTAACCAGCTAGTAAGATCGCCGAATACGTCAACGTAAAGCATTATGCGAAAATCCCTTATATGTAAATTTTCAACTTTCTTGATTTATTTAATTTATATATATGAGTTGACTTTAATCACCTAAGCCTCGATTGCGTGTCAACTAACCATTACCATGCATGTGTGAAATAAATATCATACAAATGACTACTTTCTCCTAATGTTCAAAGAACAGGGTTTAACAAAATACATATATACCGCTATACACACATGCACACGCATTTCTAAATACAGATATTGGGATTTCATTAATATCATGCTTGAAAATACATATATACATTTCATGTACAACAATTGCTTGTAAAATAATTTATGGGTCTGCAGTTAATTTAAAATATCTAAACTGGGTTGGCCATACTATTTTAACCGTTACCTTGACTGAGACAACAGCAAGATCTATCAGTGAGCTTGTTATGCATAAAATCATATGCAATACATTCTGATAAATTAATTATTTCTTTCTTTTCTTGTAAAACATGCACTTATAAAACATTGTTCATCTCACTGATATTGGCCCCGAGTAGTCACTTGGTGATAAAGTGACTAACCTCGTCATATCCGTTAATTCCAAGAGATTCTATCAAGCCACTAGGACTTTCTATAAGGTTTCTATAACAGCACACACGTGCTCAGCACACAGTAGGTTTACCATGACTTATCCCTCTTATATACTCCACTGCAACTCCATTCACCTATGCGACCTCTCATAAGTCCGTTCATAAGCTACTTCCATGTATATACAATAACTAATAGACAGACCAAAATGTCATATCACAATATCCAGCCTTAATTGCCTCATCACCAAAATATACATGCATTTAAACATTTCATTTTCAAATCAAAAGCGTAACCATGTACATCAAATCCAGCCATTATGTTTTCAAACAACATTCACAAAACATTCAATGCAAATTCGGTCTCCCTGACCAATACATGCATGTATATCAAATAAAATCATATCAATAAACCACAATGTACAAACATCCTAATATTAATGCGAAATATATGAAAAATATTTATTTCAACATTTCAAAACACTTGTTTCATACACATGCGTACGTATATAATATCACAAGCAATCTATTTACATAATTGTGTATATACAAATTTACTCACAGTAAGGGGGAGTGGAGGGGGGTAATCACTCCTACTACGTTTCCTCTTATCCCTTCGATACTTCGCTCGGGTTTTCGGAACCTAGTATCACACATACATATCTTAAATAAATTCCACATCCCCTATTAATTATACTTATATGTATAATAATGGAATGTTTTTAAAGAACGTGGCTAAATGTTCTTAGTTAACACACGACACATTTACGAGAGTTAATTAACGAGTCATTTATCTGATTTCCAACAATGAAATCACATGGCCATTAACATTTCAAATTTCACCTTTACTTCTAAAACAACTATGTTTATCCTTAATGGCATTCAACACGTACACGTCTTTATAAAATTATACTTACTGCAGTTATACACGAATCTATATTTTCGACAAATATAATTACAATTATTTCAATGACAAATCAACACATATTCGATATTCTTCGAATTATCATTCTAAAACACAAGTCTACGTTTCTTATGCATAATTCAATAAAATTCCTAAATTTGTATTTCTAAAATGAATATACAAGTTCCAAGCAATATTTAACACATATACCATCACCATATATCTCCAATTCACCCAAATTAACATAAATTCTAGATTTCTTACGCGAATGTAAGTGAAATTTTTGGATGAACAAAAACCTCAACATTTCAACATCCACAAAATCATAAAATCATGACTATAAGGGATCAAAGGCTTACCAGTACTCCGTAGAAACTTTTAGGAACCTCGATTAGTCGTTTAATCAGAAAAGCCCTAATTTTGATTAGAAATTCATTTTTCCTCTTCGCCGTTTCTTGCTTTTCTCAGCTCAAAATTAGTACTAATGCGAAGAGAAGAAGACGGGCAGTTATTTGGTAATGGAAATTTGACGAAAAATGGAAGAATTGAAGAGAAATGGAGAGGGAGAGAGAGAGTTTTTTCTAGAGAGAGAGGGAAAGGGTTTTTAAGTTTATAAAGAGAGGAAAAGATAAGAAACTATTTGGGGGTGATGGGTATACATAGATAAAGGAAGAAAAGACCAAAATACCCTCAAAAACCTTGAAAATTTTCGAAAAAAAACTCATTTTTCTAGCAAACCAATCGACCGCTTTCTGAAACCGATAGACTGGATTGCAATACTGTCATGAATAGTATCAAGAATAATGTCGTTATAGTGCTACAGTGTCCCGAAAACAACCATTCTGCCGGTCGATCTATTTCCTAATCGATCGACCGTTTTCAATTTTTTTTTAATTTGATTTTTGCTACAGTAACTTGATACAGTACTTGTTATAATAATTATTTTTTACTGTTTGAAAATCTTGTTATTTAGTCCTTGAAACTTTGTAGTTTGGTTTCTTTTTTAGTTTTTCGAAAAATACAACAAAATTCATATTAATCATTTCATTAAGCCAACTTAAGTTCTCCTAAACTTTGATAATGTGTTAATTAAATTTTTGAATCATGCATATGTCATAATGAATATCATTAAATTACTATTTTACCCCTATATCTGAAGAACAGGGTTTCATACTATGTGTATATCCTCACCTAATAAGCCTTGTTTCTTTAATTCAACAAGGCCTTTCTCTCCTAGATGTCCCAGCCTATGGTGCCACATCCATTATCTTGTCAATTTTCACCTTTTCTACAATTCCTACTTCACCAGCTCTTACAGATCCATTTAACATATATAGCCTATTCTTTCAAGTCCCTTTAAGCAACACCAAAGAACATTTAATAACTTTCAATGTTCCATTTTTTGCCTTAATAACACATTCCATTTTATCAAACATTCCTAAAAAGATCAAGTTTCTCTTAAGTTCAGGCACAAACCTAACTTTGTGTAATTCTCTACACATGTCATCTTTTAAATTCAACTTAATGCTCCCTATTCCTCTTACATTACATGCCATATCATTCCACATTAACAATTTCCCTCTATTGAATAATCTCAATTCAGAAAATAAATCTTTATAAGGACACGTGTGAAAAATACAACTTGAGTCAAAAATCTTTTCACCTGCAGGTTTTTCATTCGATGCAACCAACAAGAAATCATTTCTGAATTCTTCATCTATAACAACTAATGATTCTGTTTGTTTGTTGACGAAATTCTTCTCATTCTTGAGGTGTTTTCTTTCAAGACAATATTTTCTGAAATGCCATTCTTTGTGACAATGAAAATATTTCAACTTTTTTCCTTTGGATTTGGATTTGTGTTCTTTGTGAGCCTTATTATTTTTCTTCTTTGTTCTTCCTCTCCCCAGCAAACCATCTCCAGTATTACACTCCTTTGAATCAATCTTCATACTTAGCTCTTAGGAACTCAATGCTGACTTAACATCATCCATTGATACCATATCACTTCCATAAAGCAATATTTCAACAAAGTGCTCATAAGTTGATGACAAAGAAGTCAAGACCATTAAGGCTTGATCTTCATCCTGAAATCTTATATCTATGGTCTCTAAATCTAAGGTAATTTTGTTGAAATCATCAAGATGTTGCATTAAAGACCCTCTATCTTCAAGCTTTAAAGCATATAATTGCTTCTTCAAATATAGTCGATGAGCCAAAGATTTTCGAAGATACATCGACTTTAATTTAATATCGAGTGCCATGGCTGTCGTTTCTTTTGATACTTCACACAAAACTCCATTGCCCAATGACAAACAATCACACTGTGGGCTTTCTTTATAATGCTTCTTTTCTCTGTTTCTTTGAGATTGGCTGACATGTTCTCTTCACCTGACATAGCTTCTTCCATTCTCTCATGAACGAGAAATGCCTTCATCTTCAATTTCCAAAAGTTGACATCATTCTCTCTAGTGAATTTTTCAATCGAAAATTTAGACAAACTCATTTTAATTATTCTTCTCAAGCTCTAATGCCAGCTATTGAAACAATGATCACAACTCTTCTAAATTCCATAAACACACACTCTTTTCTGGAACAAAAGATTAATGAATCAAACAATACGAAAAAAAAAGAAAATCAAGAAAACCAAGAAGAATATGTGTTTCTTTGAAGCTGAGACTGCCTCTGTTTTTCGTTATACAGACTAACGATAACATTCAATTTATATACCTAATATGTTATATGTGTTACAAGTCTTTTTGTTCTCTCAATAAATGACTTAACCATCCTTAACAACTAACAATATTCCTCAGCAAAATTTAACAGCTAAAACAGAATTAACTTCCTTTAAATTCCTTGAACTTTAATCAAGTTTTTGGCTCAACCACAAAATCATCTTTCCTCAACAATTCGTAAACAGGATGTTTAACATATGATAGATGATTTGATCTTAACGCGTATAATTTTGTTTCACATATTTTGTCGTCGATGAACCATTCCTATACCAATTACCATATCAAATCCGATTTCTGTATTTCAACACATAATTACGACTTGACTTGGTGTTGGTGGTTTTTTCTACCATCAAATTATATTAAATTTGTTGTGTATTTTCTAGTAATCTTCATAGAAGATGTTGATATATGCACTCTTAATTCTGATCTTGTTTAAACTGTTTCAATGGTGTTTATTATTGTACTATTCTAATTATTACCTTCGAGAATAAAGTTGATTACATTTTTTCTGACTTCTGTATTTACTTGACTTGTGTTGGTGGTGTCATTAGGTGCAGGAGAAACCGGCTTTCTATGCAACGACCACATGTGAACACATCAATCGCAGTCAATGAAAGTAATACATGTTCGAGAAAACAAGAGGAAATACTGCAGCAATAACGAAAAAAAAAAAAGTGGATGTTGTTTTGGTTGGCCGACAATTCATGCGTTTGAAAAATAAAGGATATGAACAAAATAATGTTAGGAAGGACCAAAACAAGTTGAGTGCTATTACATCAGCTCATGTGGTGAGCATGAATACTTCCGGTTCTAAGTTAAACTTAACAGAAAACGGTAAGCAACGTTGAAATGGCTGTAAAATAATTTAAAAGTAATAATAATATTTAAATTTAAATAAAATTAAAAAAAATTAAAAGTCAATGGTTAATTATCGTACTTTCTTGGAGTGCAGTAGTATGAAAAGATATATTGATTATATTTTTAGTAAGTTGTTCTAATTTGACATTTATATATTACATTAATTAAAAATAAAAATATTAAAAATGTAAAAATAATTAAACGGGTGATACAATTATATAAAATTAAGGACATTTAAAAAATATATAAATTTAATCACATAAATTTGAATGCAAAAATTATCATTCCATCTTTTACTTGTTAAACTTTTCATGCCAAAAGTGATTTTTCCTTCAAATTATTGAAAAATTTCATGCAAAAATGATAAAATAATCATTATATATGCTAATAATTTTTATTACGTATCAATAAGACACGTTAATTAACATAAAATTAATGAAATTCAAATAGATGAATCAAATCAACTATATACAATATAATTTTAGATTAATGGCAAAGTTTATATGACGGATTTAAGTGACCTTCATCAGAATATTTGAAATATATTCTACTTGAATTTTCTTCGATCAATTAAAAATAAATAACCAATAATAGTACTTCATATATAAATTAAAATAAATAATAAAAATAAAAATAAAAATAATCAATACTATAAGAAAAATCATTTCTACGAGAAGACTTTCATGGATAAATTTTTTTTATTTGCTATTAAAAGTGATTAAAGATGACTGATTAATTATACATGTCAATATTCTTTAGTCATTAAAATATGATATAATATGACAACATAATTTATAATGTCAATAATTTTAAGATATAAACTCATATATAAATTTTATTCATAAAATTGATATATCAAAATTATATTGTTATCATATATCTCTTATAATTCTTTTATAAATATAATAATTTTACATTTTATTTTTACAGAAATTTTACATATTTCAAGGTCCTGGCACTTGGGTGACCAAGTCATTAATGCAAGATAGATAAGGAATTCAATGACTGTACAGCAGAACTTAATAAAAATTGATGAGTTCAGCTTACTACATAAACTTTCCTGTGTTTGGTTTTCATTACTTACATGACTTTGAGACTTTATTGAACAATTAAAAACAGATGAAGATTTAGACAAACTGACTGGAAACAAAGAAAGCATAGACTGAGGCACCATATGCTTGTTTATTTGATTTGTTTGACTTTACTTTTTGGTAGGAAGCAGCAGCCTATACAGGTCCTTCAGAGCCTACCCCTCGGCCGCATCACTCCCTTCTCCTTGTCCTCGAAAAAAAAAACCCACAAAATTCAACAATTTGGTTATTATACGAAATTAGCCTTGAAGCACTTTTAAAATTCTTTGTAATGCTAGGAACACGTAACATATATCTTTAAAAATGATCTTATGATTTTGAGAAGGTGTAGAGGATGATTTGAAAATTAAAGTCATAATACCAGTATGATTAGTTTATCACTACCTTTGAATTCTTCATGCACAGATAAATTTTGAACATCACTTGTCAGATGACGTGTTGCTCCGCTGTCAATGTTCCATCCTTCATCAACTACTCCATCAACACTTGCCATGTATCTTGTTTTTGATCCAGGATTTGCAGATTGCATTTGTTGTTTTGGATACACATTCTGGTAAAGTTGTTGAAAGTATTGATTCTTAGATAGTCCTAGCACATATTCCTTGTTAAACCTGCGAAAGCATGTTGCAAAAATGTGACCTGATTTGAAACATATCTGGCTGTTGGCTTGTTGTTTCCTCCACCTCCATTAAAGATTCATCCACTTCTATAGCCTTTCCCTCCTTGAAAATCTCCAAAACCAGTGTTTCCTCTTCCTTGATTAACATAACCAGTATTCTGAAAACTTTAATGTCCTTGAGAGGCTTGATTGA
>JAXCLQ010054500.1:0-15347 GCA_035584115.1 Cedrela odorata | reverse complement strand
TTTCCTTTCAGCTTCCTCATCGCTATGGTTTACCAGAGAAGTCTCTTTCCCTCGAGCTTCCGCATTCAACCAAACCGTCCAACTTAGTGTGCTCCGGCCGTCACGTTGTGCAGGCTAAAAGGACAGCGCCTACCAACCCATCTACTTTTTACCATTGGTTTTCGTAATCATTTTCTTTTTTCTGTCATTTATAAATGAGGTTCTAATGTTTAAATTTGTTGGTTTTTTTTTTTTTTTTGTTTACATTGATTGATAGAACTAGGTGAGCAAGAATTTTCTTGTGCAATACATGTATAAAATTATGAATGTGAATCAACAAAGCCTTGGATGGAAGCATCCAACTACAATTTACAATCACATCGAAGTAAAAAATAAAAAACAATAATAACAATTTATTAATGCTTTTCAGATGGGATCCACCTGGTCAATGGTTTACTAAATATCATTGAACTAATACCATTAAGGAAAATTAGAGAATAATGTTTTACCTTTCCAAAGAGATGACCTGGAAAGCTTACCGACTGTGGTATTTGTTTTCAATTTTCTTGACCATTATACCTAACCAAGAATATCATGTTATTCATTTTTATATGTTCAAACTTGGACACCAAAATTCTCTTGCAACTTGTTTCCTGCTCATGTTCAGGTTTTTAAATCTAACATTTCCTCCTGACAATGCAAACTACTCCACTAAAGGGCAGCCGTTGAACCATCTTTCTTTTGAGTCTTGTACTTTCTTAAACTTCTTCTTCTTCTAGATTTGTGTCTTCTCGTGAATCTCTGAATTTCACAGAGATTTTGATATGGACATTATTAGAAAGCACCCAGTTTTTGGTTTTCTTCTTTCTTTCGTTTTTGTTTTATGCTCCCTTGATCAGTTTGCCCATGCTGTTAACAGGATCACAAGAGGCCAGTCGATAGCAGACGGTGGAAGCTTGATTTCCACCGATGAAATCTTTGAACTGGGGTTCTTTAGCCCTGCAAATTCTACTCTAAGATATGTTGGTATATGGTATCACCAGATTGAAGAGATTGCAGTTGTATGGGTTGCAAATAGAAATAGTCCAATTTCTAATAGAAATGGAACTTTAACAATCGGTAACGATGGTAATTTGATGGTTTTAGATGGGAATAAGACCCTCCCAGTTTGGTCATCTAATGCTTCAGTTCTGTCAAACGACACGGCAGCAGTACTCATGGATGATGGAAATTTTGTTCTTTCAAGTAAGGAAAACATTGATATTCTGGAAAAGTGCTATTGGCAGAGTTTTGATCATCCAACAGATACGTATCTACCAGGCATGAGAGTTCGCGTGAATTCTGCAATGGGAGAGAATCCTGTTTTCACTTCATGGAAATCTGCCAGTGATCCTTCACCAGGAAACTACACTATGGGAGTTGATCCTCGGGGATCACCACAGATAGTAATATGGGAGAAACTAAAAAGAAGGTGGAGAAGTGGGCAATGGAATTCATTAATATTCACTGGTGTTCCCTACACTGTTAGTTTAGCTAGTTTTTTATATGGCTTCAAGCTATCTGCCAAGGAATCGGATGGAAGCATGTATTTTACTTATGTCGTATCGAATAAATCTGGTTTAGTGAGATTCATAATCGGCGGGGATGGAATAGAAGAGCAACTGAGGTGGAATAATAGTACAAAGAATTGGGATGTGATCCAAAAGCAGCCTAAAGATGATTGTGAGCTTTATAATTTTTGCGGGAATTTTGGGGTTTGTAATGAAGTGACTTCACCAAAATGCAGTTGCATGGAAGGATTTGTGCCAAAGCATGCAGAGGAATGGAGAATGGGAAATTGGTCGGGTGGGTGTGTTAGGAGGGCTCATTTGCAGTGCCAGAGGAATAGTAGTGAAGCAGGGGAAAATGGAGAAGAAGACGGGTTTAAACTGTTTAAGAGCGTGAAGCTACCGGATTTTGCAGATGTAATGCAAGCGGGGGAGGACGCTTGCAAAGAGAAGTGTATGCAGAATTGTTCTTGTAATGCATATGCAGTAATTTCTGGCATTGGGTGTATGATATGGGGACGGGATTTGGTTGATGTTCAACATTTTCAAAATGGTGGGAATTTACTGCAAGTTCGACTTGCTCATTCTGAATTAGGTATGTCAAACTTTTCTTCTCTGCATAGTTTTTTATTGGTAGTCTTTACTTCCATCTTTCCCTGCGACATTTTAAGAACGCCTTCCCAGTTGTTATGCACAAGTAAATTTCACTTACAATTTTTAATCTCCATCGGTGAAGTGATGCTTGAAAGTCTTTTTAAGTATAACTTTTTGTACTGAAATTAAATTAAATGGTGCCTAATTTATTTCACACTTGGTAGTTGGTAGGCATGTATGCAAAATATGATCATCAGAAACAAGAGAAGCCATATTTATGTTGCTATCATGCTAGAATTATATGAGTCTTCAGTTAGAACACTTCATTGGAATCTGCTCTGAGTATGATAATTAAATTACCGTTCAGAAACCTTTCAAGGACTGTAAGCAAAAAATCTCAGAGGTTTCCCCCGTGGTTGCGATTGGTAAGCACCATTGAGGCCTGTAATTACTTCAACAGCTCTTGTAAGGTCTAGCAAGATAAGGTTGCATCATTGATATTGAATTTATTCCCTTTCTAAGAAGCACAATATGCTGAAACACAATGGCTTCTTTCCGGCTACAATTTAAGGAGAGATGCCACTTGTGTGTCCTAATGATTCAATGGATTGTTGCTTCTCCAGTTAACTCTCTTTTACCTTTTGATACTTTGGTGTATATCATCTGAAAATCTTTTTCATGTCTTCAATATATAGGTGGCAAGAGAAAAATATCCAATGCTGTGATAGCTATAATTGTTGTGGCTGGAGCAGTCTTCCTAGGCATATCTGTATTGCTTTTGTGGATGTTCAGAGGAAAACTGGAAGGTAAGGTCTTTTTGTTCCCCTTTAATGGAGAAAATAGCAGATTGATAACAAGGAAATTTGAAGAAAATCATGACTGTTTCTTTATTATAATGTCTTAACTCTTTTTAAAAAAAAAAAACAAATTGTGTAGCTTTGTGCAAAGATTCATCAATTTCATGTTGCAAGAGCAAAGATACAGAAATTATAGATATGAGCAAGAGCAAAGAATTCTCGACAGATCTTTCTGGACCGGCTGATATTTTGATAGATGGAGGTCAAGTAAACGGTGCAGATTTACCGATGTTCAATTTCAGTTGCATAGCACTCGCTACAAGCAACTTCTCTGAAGAAAATAAGCTTGGGCAGGGGGGATTTGGTCCTGTCTACAAGGTAAGTTTTTTCTTGAACATGTTGCAAAAGGATGTTAAGTTGGTGAGCTGAACTGACATTTATTTTTTTACTTTTAAATATCAGGGAAAGCTTCCTGGGGGACAAGAAATAGCTGTAAAGAGGCTTTCAAGAATATCTGGCCAAGGCTTAGAGGAGTTTAAAAATGAGATTATACTGATTGCAAAATTACAACACATAAATCTTGTTAGATTACTGGGCTGCTGCATTCAGGGGGAAGAAAAAATGCTGATCTATGAGTACATGCCAAACAAAAGTTTGGATTTCTTTCTTTTTGGTATGCTATTTTACCTTTTACCTTATTACAGAGTTGGCATTTAGAGTTTCATTAACCATTTGTAATTGATGTTTGCTGGCATTTTCTGATAAATGTTATGGCAGACCCAACAAAGCAAGCACTACTAGACTGGACAAAACGCTTCTCAATCATTGAAGGGGTTGCAAGAGGACTCCTTTATCTCCATAGAGATTCAAGACTTAGAATAATTCATCGAGATCTAAAGGCAAGCAACATTTTGTTGGATGAAGAAATGAATCCGAAGATTTCAGACTTTGGCATGGCCCGAATATTCGGCTTTAACCAAAATGAAGCAAATACAAACAGAGTTGTTGGCACATAGTAAGTATGACATTTTCTAATACGTACACAAGGCCACCCAACATTCCACTCATGTTAACTACTTTATTAACTGGAATTTCATATCTTTTCTTAAAATGCAGCGGTTACATGTCTCCTGAATATGCAATGGAAGGCCTATTTTCAGTAAAGTCAGATGTATATAGCTTTGGGGTATTGTTACTAGAGATTGTGAGCGGCAGGAGGAATACTAGCTTCCGTTTATCAGAACACTCTAGTCTTATCGGACATGTAAGTAGATTGATTCTGTTTTCTAGTTAAACTTTCAATAATTAGGAAAGAATATAACATTTTCCTGTCTAGTAATTAGAGGTTGTGACAGTGAAATAAAATTTCGGTATCGTTTCAGGCATGGAGTCTATGGAATGAAGGCAAAGCAACGGAGCTCATTGATCCAAACATCCGGGATTCGAGTTCTGAAAATCAGGTTTTGAAATGCGTGCAAGTAGGAATGTTATGTGTGCAAGATTCAGCAACCTATAGACCAACAATGGCTTCAGTGGTACTAATGCTTGAGAGTGAAACTCCAAACCTTCCATTGCCTAGACAACCCATTTTCACTTCAAAGAGAAGTTCTGTAGATGGTGATTTTTTTCTGGAAGCTCATGATACTGTATCCTCAAATGATCTTACAGTAACTATGGTTGTTGGGAGATAGCAAGAACCAAAGCATAAATTCTTTTCATACATACATGTATAGCTTTCCATTTATTTTTTAGGGTAGATTTAATGTTGAAGAGATTTTGTGTTTCGTTGTTCCTGAAGTGAATATATATGAGAGTGGCTTTACATTAACTTTTGTGGAAATTAGATAGAATTTCCGGAAGAAAAAAAAGGGGCAAGTATTTGAGCTGGCCACGATAGAGGGATTCGTGGATGGATGCAGGGAAGGCAGAGATATGCTGCCATCAGTTTCTGTCATATTAAATTGTGTTGTTGTGAGGACTTGAAGAATTTAGGCAATGTAATTGAATTCACACTCCATAAGAATAGTGTAAATTTGTTTATTATTCAATTTCTGTTCATCCTCACTATTTTTGTCAATATATAGACTGGGTCTCCAAAAATTTCACCGCGTTAAATTTCTAGAATGTGCATGCATATTAAACAAATGTAATCCAATTAAGACCGTTGTTATTCCTGTACTGCTGATTTTCATTCAAATATATTATATTATAAGACGTTCTTTGAATCTTAAGAGAAAATTCATACGATTACGATCATCTTATAATATGATTATAAGTAAAAGTCATCCAATGATCACATCCTACATGATCAGAAAGAATTGTTTGGTTGATTAGTTCAATATCCACATGCATGCATGCATATTCTAAGTTTTAGATTATTGCTATCATCTTTCAAGCTGACCTAACTTAGAAATTTAACGTAAGAATATTTAAATGAAAGCTTAAGTTCATGTCAATGGCTGTAAAGAAAGTTTATGCGTAGACCAAGTTACAATTAATTGCATTGTCTGTTACTTGTTAGCCATTTTCGAGATTCTACTACCTGTTCCAACCCACTACACATAATACTGTACGAGTACTTTTATTAAAATGTGATTTTGATACAATTACAGAATGTTTGAAAATGAATGAAAGCAGATGGTAATGTCAATGGTCAATGAATTGGGAGAGCTGGTGAGGTCCAATAAATGCGATATCACATATTTTTCAATTAATGAAGGAGATGCGACCCACAACACAACCACAAGTCTTTAATTTTCTGCTGCAAAGCTGATTTTCCATTGATTGTTTCAACCAACGTCCATCAAATCAACTGCGGAAATAACTTTTGATTTCCTTTTGTGCAGCTGCAGCAATGGAGGATATGAATGGTTCCATCCTTCTTGAATCTGGTCTTAATGATTGTTTTTGTTCCTGATTTAAAGTCTTAAAATTAACCAATATCACTATTCCTATTATATATTAGCCAAACCCTTAATACAAATACAAAGATGGTGTAATATTCAAATTGTGTTTTCAATGCCCATCAGTGATTTTCTAAGAGTGGAATGAGATTGAAAGAGGCACAAGGTATTTAAAAATGGAAAAAACCATGACTTGAAACTCTTGGTTAACCAAGTCTTTGAAAGTAATTTTGTTTGAGTGGTGGGAATTTTGGGTTTAGAATCCTCAAGATTGTCTCGTTTGTATGGAAATTTGTCTTCTTTTATTTACATAATTATTACAAATCCTCAACCTAGAAAGTGAAAAACTTGGCCGAACGAAGACCCCATATGCACGCCAAATTATTAAAAGCCCAAGTTAAGCCCAACACTATCCCCTCAACCCATGTGTTTTGTGTCGTGTAACAACTGTTTGGCAAAATATTAAATGCCTATTCAAAGCAAAACACAAAGTAGACCAAGACTTTAAAGAAAGTAGAGGCATAAGTCTACTTTCCTCCTGCATCATACCATACCAAATGTCTTCTTCCTTGTGAATAAACCAAATACCTACCAAATGCTTTCTGGGTAATAGAAGCATTGGTGAAGAATATGAGGAATAATATAACAACTCACCATTGTTGTTACTCCATTTTATTTTTAATTATATTCATTTTCTTCCCAAGTATTGCTATCTCTGCAGATATCTTAACAGCTACTCAAAATCTCACAAATGGCCAAACCCTTGTCTCTTCTGGCGATGTCTTCGAGTTTGGATTCTTCACACCGGGTAATTCTGGGAAATGGTACGTCGGTGCATGGTACAAGAATATTGCTCAGAGAACGTATGTTTGGGTTGCTAACAGGAACAAACCACTTACAAACTCGTCAGGGATTTTCAAGATCAACAATCAAAGCTTTGGTCTTTTCGATCAAGCAGAGAATCTTGTATGGTCATCGAATCAAACCAAGGTTGTCAACCCAGTTGCGCAACTGCTAGACTCTGGAAATTTTGTTCTAAGAGAAGCTGATAACGAAGATGAGATCCTCTGGCAAAGTTTTGATTTCCCAACTGATACTTTGTTGCCAGAAATGAAGTTGGGATGGGATCTGAGAACAGGTTTTGACAGGTACATAACGTCATGGAAAAGCACAGACGATCCTTCACCAGGAGACGTTTCTTTTAAGCTAGATTATCATGGATTCCCAGAAATATTCTTGTGGAATAAACAAGTGAAAAAGTATCGTAGCGGGCCATGGAACGGGTTAAGATTCAGTGGTGTCCCAGAAATGATGCCGCTAAAAAACATCAACTTCAACTTTGTCATTGATCAAGATGAGGTTTATTACTCATTTTCTGTAGAAGACAAGGCATTATTCTCAAGATTAATTGTTTCTACATCTGGTGAACTTCAAAGATTCACATGGATTCAACAGAATCATATATGGAACCCGTTTTGGTACGCACCAAAGGATCAGTGTGACAATTATCGGGAGTGCGGTCCATTTGGTATTTGCGACACAGATGCTTCTCCAGTTTGCAAATGCATGAGAGGATTTCAGCCCAAAGATCAACAAGCCTGGAACTTGAGAGATGGGTCTGGCGGATGTGTTAGAAAAACAGAGTTGGATTGTGAAAAGGACAAATTTTTACATTTGAAGAACATGAAACTGCCGGAATCTACGACTTCGTTTGCAGACCTTAAAATGACACTCAGAGACTGTGCAGCTTTGTGTATGAGGAATTGCTCTTGTACAGCTTATGCCAACACCAACATTTCTGACGGCACTGGCTGTGTGACTTGGACTGGTGAGCTCATGGATGTGAGGCAATATGCAAGAGGTGGCCAAGATCTCTACGTTAGATTGGCAGCTTCTGATATCGGTAACATTCAATCTTACTCATGCACATTTCTTCCCTAATATTTCCTTAGATTTTTCGCCCTGACACATTATAGTTTACATAATTAATAATCAACCGTTTATATTTAAAAACTGTTCGTCCAATTTAAAAATGGGACACTGCTACTATTATGTAGTTTCAAACGAAAGGATAGTAACAATTTTAGTTAATGTGGAAAGGTCTTAGACTCGTAGCCGTCCATCTTAGATAGGGGGTCCACAAAAAGGTCCCGTTATTTATGAACGTAAGTGGGGACCAGTAATATTAGAGAGTCTGGGAGGCAAGGACAATAGTCGAAGTATCTGTCATTACAGGTGTCTGTGATGACTTATACTATTTGGACCACAACCAGCTTTTTGAATTTAATCGCACGTGGGAGTCCCATCAGGTGTAAACACATCGTAGAATTTGTGATTTTGATCACATCGTAGGGATCCAATTGTATGGTGTCGTGTTATTTGGCATACCGTTAAATAAAAATTAATTTAATAATTATATCAAAAATTAATTTATATTTAATTTGATTAATAATTATATTAAAAATTAAAAATTATAATTAAAAATAATTAAATAAATTATAATTTAGTCATTTATTTAATATATTTTGTATATTATAAAATATTTATATAATACTTATCGTATACTCAAATATTAATTAAATATTTAAATAATTTATTAACATATTTTTTTATACTATAAAATATTTATATAATACTTGTGATGTTATATATTCAAATATTAATAAATTTTATTTTAAATATAATTAAATACTTTTAAATTTTTGATAAATATAATTAAATACTTTTAAATTTTTGATAAATATAATTATATTTATAAAAAAATATTTAATAAATTTATTAAATTATTAATAAATTAATATAAATAATTAATCATATTGTAAATAAATTTTTGTGTCAATAAGTTTAAATCTAAATACAATTATTACCTATTTAATAATTATATTATTTTACGTTAAAAAATTTAAATAATATTTTATAATATTATTTATTTAATAATATTATTATTTTATATCATTATTAATTATTAATAGCGATGTCAAAAATTATGGCCGATAATCAAACCGTGGTAAGGTTGTCTGTTACTGTAAACTGTGAAGGTTAAAAGTTCCTTGAATGGTGGCGTGATATAAGGCTCTTAGCTACACTGTATATTTAATGGCATCAGGACCCACAATAAATACTTCGATCTAACTTCGTCGTATTCGTGGGCCGGCATTTTTGACTCGGTAAAATTTATTGGTCCTGGCCCAATAGACCCTTTAACTGTTGCCTTCAAAAGTTTAATATTGCAGAGAGATTGGTGAAGAGTTAAATATGTTAGTACGGACAATAAATTTGTTTAGTAAAATTTATATTATATAATGTGTACTATATTTTTACGAAAATAAATAAAAATAATAAAATAATAAAATATAAAATATAAAAAAAATTATATAAAAAATTCTGTCTTTAATATTATTGTTTATATTAGAATTGAAAAAAATTTAGTTAATTTACATTTAATATATCAAACTAGGAAGATAACACACAAATTATAAGTCTAGAAGGAGTTAAGTTTACATTTATTGTCTCAAAGTCAAATTAGAGAGAGAACTCACAAATCATAAGTATCATCAAAATTTAGGAGTGTTAACATTTTTCAATGAGCACATGTAATATTGTGGAAAATAGGTCCACAATGACACAATTACAAGCTCACATTCCACTTTAATGACACAAACTCAAAACCCAAATTGCATTCATAAAGTGGAAAGTTATGAGCACAAGTTCAAATAATAGTCCAATGCCAGCGTCCAAAGATCCAATCATGACAAGATCGTTATCAACTAGTCTTTTAGATTTTAATACAATCTTATAAAGCTGTTGAGGCCATAGATTTGATGAGCCACTTAAACCAATCGTTTGGTTCACTTTGAAATTTGTGGGGGTCTTTGTTGGTGAGTTAGGTTTGGAAAAATCTTATGGAATCTGTTGTATTCCATTATTATACCGCCTTCTGAATTTGCTCGGAGTCTGCAGCTACAAAACTTTAAGACGAAAAAGCATAAGATTGATGTCAGAAATAAATGGCTTCTTTTGCTTTTGCATTGAAGTGCAGTTGCTTTAACTGGCAAATGCATTAATGAACACAGCTATGGTTTAGTTCATCATAAATACAATACAGAATCAACAGTTGTATGAATAAATGGTTTTGAATCACAGCAGACCACCTGACCCTTCACTTGCAGTTTGCCAAATGAACTTGTAAGCTGAACATTGCTGCAGTAAAAACTAGTGTAAACCAATACAATTCTTTAAAAATCCTGCATTGGTGAACAATATTGAATATAATTTGGTTAGAATCTTTGTTTCAGGAGATGGAGGGTATGTAACTTCTGTGGTAGTAGGCATTACAGTTAGTAGTGCCGTTCTGATTTTAGGAATGATTGCCTGTTTTCTATGGAAAAGGAAGGCATTGCTCAACAGACAGAAAGGGAAGATAGAATACAAAGGTAAATAAAAGGGTATGTTGGCTTTCAGATATATGAGCAAAAAATTGCAGTGGTACATTCATTTTATATCTAATGTGCTTCTTGCTTTATGCAAATCAGGTCATCCTGAAAGAAGCCAAGATGTACTGTCGAATGAGGTTGTTATTTCAAGCAAGAGAGACTACTCGGGTGAAAAAACAGATGACCTTGAATTGCCTTTGTTTGATTTTGATGCGATAGTAAGGGCCACAGATAATTTTTCTGATGAGATGAAACTTGGACAAGGCGGATTTGGCTGTGTTTACAAGGTAAATTCCCTGTTCAAGATTACAACACGTGGCCTTTTACAGATACAACGCACCCATTATGCTTATAGAAATTTGTATGGCAATGGCAGGGTAGGTTGGTAGAAGGTCAAGAAATAGCTGTTAAGAGGCTCTCCAGGAACTCTGGACAAGGCACTGAAGAATTCAAGAATGAGGTTAGATTAATCGCGAGGCTTCAGCACAGAAATCTGGTTCGACTTCTTGGTTGCTGCATTGAGATGGATGAAAAGATGCTGATATACGAGTACATGGAAAACAGAAGCCTGGATTCTATTCTATTCAGTTAGTCCTTCTCAGTACTTTAATTAGACTGTCTTTGATTAACATAGAGATGTCTATTTTGATTCAAGAGTATTTATTTAATTCAAATTTTCTTTCAGATAAAGCAAAAAGCTCTTTATTAAATTGGGAAAGGCGCTTCAACATTATTTGTGGGATTGGTCGAGGACTTCTATATCTTCACCAGGATTCCAGGTTTAGAATTATCCATAGGGATCTTAAAGCAAGCAACGTTCTGCTTGATAAAGACATGACCCCAAAAATTTCAGACTTTGGCATGGCTAGAATATTCGGAGGAGATCAAACTGAAGCAAATACTAAGCGAGTGGTTGGAACATAGTAAGTACAGTAAATTAGTTATTGCATTCATTGAATAGATACATAATAATTTCCTAGTTATTAATACAGCTTTATTTGTGAAATACAGTGGTTATATGTCTCCTGAATATGCAATGGATGGGCACTTCTCAGTGAAATCCGATGTTTTTAGCTTTGGTGTTCTGGTGTTGGAGATTGCAAGTGGTAAGAAGAACAGAGGATTTTATCACTCAAACAGTGAACTTAACCTCCTTGGGCAGGTAAAGTACACCAGTAAACAATAATTCTTACTCCAATGATTAATTCTCTATTGTTTGTAATCACATTTTCATATGACTGAATCAATACTCATCGGCAAAAACTAAAATTGGTACTATTGCAGGTATGGAGATTGTGGAAGGAAGGAAAGGGATTGGAAATAATTGATCCATCAGTTGGTGATTCATATCCTGCAAATGAATTTCTGAGATGCATACAGGTCGGTCTCTTATGCGTCCAAGAGAGCGCAGAAGAAAGGCCAACCATGTCATCTGTAGTTTTGATGTTGAGTAGTGAAACTGCAACAATGCCCCAGCCTAAAACCCCTGGATATTGCCTAGGAAGAAATCCCACTGAGACTGATTCATCTTCAAGTAAACAAGATGAAACATTTACAGTGAACCAGGTCACAGTTACGATGCTAGATGCTAGGTAGTGAAAAAAGTATGACCTCATCTAGAAAATTTGTATACTCACGAACCTTATGGAATTTTATTTGTACATCTTGTGCTCTGATTTTTGTTACGGCTTCAATTCATGGATACTTTTCTTAGTAGGAATATCGGCATCAGTCCATCAAAGTCAACATGAGCCATTGGATGTTGTAACATTAGTTAACTTTTCCAAGTGTTCAACAATACAGAAATATACACATCTACTTGGTTAGAATATCTTGCAATGTGGTGGGTTGTGTGTGTGTGGTTTCCACAGGTATGGATAACAAAAGTTTGATACATAATTTGGAATTTTAAGAAACTCCAGTAGCCTCCATGTTTCAAGGAAGTATATATAAGAAACTCAAGGAATTTGGACTTGGAATCTTTACTAGGGCCCCCCATCGAAAATTAACAAATGAAAAATCTGAAAATCTGGGAAGAGGGATCAACACGTTATCAAAATTAGTTTTTTCTATCCTAATCTATGAAAAATCGGTAGTACAGTTTCAACATTGGTCTTAGTACGAGAGCTTTTTGAGTTCATTTTATTTTGAAATAAAAGGTGCAACAAAGAACCACAACAGGGAATGTATGTTTAAGTGAGGTTATTCTCAAAAACATGCAAATCTTGGACTGATTACAAAAGACTGTCCCTGATTGGTGAGGTCTCTCTCAAAGAGGTTCATTATCAAAACTTGCACGGTAGCAAAGAGGAATAAATGATCTTTCAGGCTCTTCTTGCTGCTAAAAGCCCCTGTATTTAATCAAGGATAGGAGTCAGCATTTTACCCAAGGCAGCAAATTACTGATTTAACTTATTCCTTCTTAGCGTTTAGTAAAAATATTACATTGTCAAGAGGAGATAAATACCGAATAATTATCATATTGTCACGCTTCTATTATAGAATGAATTACAACAGGAAATTTACTATTGAAACAACTGTAATCTCTAATATCATGTTTACTTTGTCATCAACTTTCAATGAAATAGTGATAAGAGACATTGACATTTTGTTTGGACACAGTTCTCTCTCTGATGCATCACATTGGTGTCTTCAGACCAATTCTTTGAGTTTGGATTCTTCATCCCTGGAAATTCCAGTCTAAGATACTTGGGTATCTGGTATAATAATCGGTTTTGCTGAAGCAGTGAGCCGAAACCCAATCAAGTTTGCCAACATAATTTTGTGTCCAATCTTGAAGAGTTTTATTATTCCTCCATAAAATCGATAAATCCTGGTGCGTTCTGGTCTATTAATATCTAATTGGGAGCTATAATATCTATGTACTTGTTTGTTGGGCTCAAGTTGTTGAACCGGGTTGTTGGGTCAAGTTGTGAGTACTGTTATGAACCCATGTTAGAACCTTCAAAATCCAAATGACAATTGTGACAGTTACGCGAGCTGGGCTGTGGGATGATGATGGTGATGGTTTTGGTTTTGTGAAGTTTGGAGTAGAGCTTCATGACGAGGAAAATTTATGGACAACAAGGAAATTGAGTTATGACTCATGAGGAGTGCGAGTTTGAGTGTTTGAAGAATTGTTCTTATATGGCTTATTCGAAACTAAATATTCAGGGAAATAGCAACTGCCTAATGTGTTTGTTGATTTGATTGATATGAAAAATTACCCTGTAGCCGGGGATTATGTATTGAATGACTTGAGCAGAACGAGGTAATAATCACTACTCGAATTCTGTTACATTGAAATAATGATTGGATTCGGAACTTAATTTTTACTAAAACTTGCATGATTTCCGATTTTCACATTCTTTTTCAAGCACATTTACGAGTTATTTAGGAAGAAGAAAACATGGAGCGTAAATTGTATTTATGTATTACATAAGCCTTGAAATTAAGAGCCATAGATCACTAAAGCAGATCAATATCAATGATTAATAGACAACAGTTGGTTCCTTACATCTAAAGACTTGTTTGTTTGTGTTCCTACTGCAGATTCATTACTTGTTTTTCTATTAATTTGTCCATTTAAACAGGATCTTACAAGGTGCTTACATGAGTTTGATCAATTGTCTACCCAGTGTTTGATTTAATTCCTTAGTGAGCTCAAGTACTATAAAACAAATTACTGATTTCGTCTTTCTGTTGGACGGACAGAGTCAATTGCTGCTGCAAAGAGGATGCCGCAAACAATAAAGGCCATAAGCACTGTCGTACCAATGCTCTCTTTGATGCTTATCGTTGCTGTCTCTACAGTGTAGACATTTTGTGTGATCAAGCGGAGAGAAGAGGTAAAACAATTTGCACAGCTCGTTTGTAATGTTGACTTTTTAAAAAGATGCATTCCATTTACTCAAGTGGTTAAAACATTTGCTGATCTCTGAGGTGTGAAAATCTAACCTTAATTAGTATTTGTTAGTCTACTCCTTAATGCATTTCATACATGGATAGTCGCAAAGTTCATGTTGTTGATTAACATGAGATGTTTTTGAGGAGACACTTCCTTTGTAAAGGCTTCCAAATTAAAAGTGAGCTACACACTTTATGTGTGCATGTTTGTGGGAGAGAGAGAGATAGAGAGAGAGTTGAAAATTGGAGTCAAAGTGTTGTAAGAGTCTGATGATATCGTTGCTATGGGGAAATTTATATGCTAATCATGCGATCTATTTTTCTTTTTCCCATTCTCCTATTTCATTCTTTTCAGTATGCAGAGACTTTAGAAGATTGTGCCTATCATATTTTGGGTATAAATCTAAAGAACGTCATATGATGTTCTTATCTTTGTGAAAATTAGGGCGTAGCAAGTCATTACTAAAATTTTTGAAGGGTTAAGGTGTTTGAGATTTGAGATGCGATGGCTTTTAAACTACAATTGTTATGAGATTAAATATATGTGGGAGGATGAGTGTTAAAAAGTTGCTGCAAGATAAAATTGGGTGTTTACCAAACACTTTGGCTGTTGTGCTTCTGGAGTTGAATAGAAGTACAACAATCCCAAGCATGCTTGTAATAAATACAGGTGATGAAGATTTTACGCAATAATATTTTTACAAAAGTTTGTGTTCATAGTTGTTATTTTTGTTTTCCTTTGTGGAAGAGCGTTGGCCTATTTTACAGTAGAATCCGGATTTTTTTATACTTCTATTCAATATAGGTTTCCCATGTAACAGCTGTTAAAAAATGAGTGACATTTCAAAATTGTGAAGATCACTCAGTGGAGGAACTAGAATTGCCTACTTTTGATCTAGTTATCATTTCTGCTGCCACTAGTCCTCTTCCGAAAATTAGATTGGACAGGGTGGCTTTGATCCCGTCTACAAGGTAATTTTTCATTACATTCTGTCAATTTTATATGGTAAAGAACTTCACGAAGACAATAAAATTTGATATAGGAAAAGAGTTATGTGGTTTATTTATTATCAGAATATCATTGGAGAATTAGTATGATATTCAGCAGGGGCTACTACCCGATGGAGAGGAAATAACAGTGGAGCAACTGTCAAAGAATTCTGGGCTGCTAAATACAATTATCTGAGC
>JAXCLQ010054489.1:0-17926 GCA_035584115.1 Cedrela odorata | reverse complement strand
CCAGCCCACATGACAAATCCTCCTGCATCCTCAATTCGTTGCCGCTCATCAGTTTGGTCTGGCTTGTGATCTCGAGATACAGCAATAGCTGCAGGAAATCCGTGATGATATTTGTTCATAAGTAAATCATGTATCAAGTCAACACCGCAGCAAAATAGCAATCAAAAGAAAAAAAAAAATCCTCCGAAAAAGATTCTGCAACAGCACAAAGGTAATAACTCCAATATGATGATTAACAGCACCATCATAAAGTAGTCATGCACATAATCAGTGTGTATGTATGCTTTTGAGAGAACGAGGGGGCTGGAAAGAAATTGTTTTGCAACGCAAGCAGAGTATTTGGAGTGCTAAAAGTTTTTCATCATATGACTATATCTACATATATGTTGATATGCAGATATATAAGTATTCTATATGTGTGAATGCATATATGTTTTTATGTATGCGCATATGAACATATGCTTGGTTTAGACAATAAACATATATTTTCGAGAAAAAAGCAATAAACATAACAAGAATATAGCATATAAGAATTACAATTTATTTCTAAGAAGAGTGCTAAGAGAGGACTAGCCCATTACGACACCACTTAAAACTAATCAGGAAGCAAGACTTGCTCTTTGAAGCCCAAGCTCACGGAAGCACACATCAAACTGAAACATTAAACTTGTTGAAAAAGCAAAACAATGAACACCAATGAAAACCTCCAAGTCTTACCATTACCGCCCCTGCATATAACAGCTCTGGAGTCACCCACATTTGCAACAAGTAAGCGATCGCCAACAAGGATGGCAGTGGAAGCAGTTGATCCAGCATCCCTGTTTTGATTATTTTCTGATTTCAGAAATTCTGAGTCTGTGTGGCTGTATGCCTCAGCTGGATGTATGGAGCATAATACAGAAACAAGAAATCAGTATGATGAAAAGCGAGCTTATAGAACATTAGGAGTTAGGAAGTCAATAACCTATAGCTGATTTGGTATCAGAAATGAACTTTGGATGCTGGATCAGATTACTGAAAAGGTTTTGTTTCACATACTTGGCAGCTCGTGCACCCCCATGACCTGAAAAAACAAGCAATGCCAATCTTAAACTTTGCAAAACTGAATTCCTGTTAAAATATGGTGAACTAACGCCAGAACTATATAGAATTAGCCAGCATCATATGTCTTTCACATGCTTGATGGCAGGGCAGTATTAGTTACTGACACCTAGCAAGAAAAACTAATCCTACCATAGGTACTACCTTAGCATAAAATCCATAATTTACCAATATTAAATCCCTCATCCAAAGCCAATAACAGCCCTCAGCAAATGGGTACAAGTACTGCAACAACATTGGAGTAGATACCAATTACAAGAATCTGCATAAAATCCCTTCATCCACATCCCCCAATAGAAATTACAGATAATCACATAAGGTAGCACAATCTATTAACAAGTTTATGTTCTCTGACACATACTTGAATAGAGGGTCAGCATCTAGGTGGAAGAAGATAACACACCATATATTCCAGAATATGGAAGATTAAATGAAACCAAGAAGTTGGTAGGCAAAAAGTGGAATATACACATATTTGAACTGCCATCCAATCCTCAAAGATACACATGTTTTCAACCCATACATAAAATAGAGGGGATGAAAATAGAATTATTTAACTAGTATTTGTGCACAACAATTTATATTTCCTTCATCAATCTCATTTATGAGTTCATACTCCAAATTATCTTATCATATTATGAACACCAACACATGCTAGAGGTTAAAATGGGGAGAGAGGGAATACCATCAAAAACTCCAAAGAGACCAACTATCTCTCCATCGACAGCATCAATTCTGGTCTCATAAAAGTCTTCCATCGAAGCCCTTTTCCCAGGAGAGCTGGCATATCCATAACTGAACTTTCTGTTCTGACTGTTGCCATAAACATAACGCACTTAGCATCAGATATACTGCACACTAATTTTCAGGATGATATTCAAAAGAAACATATACATATATTAAGTTCCTCGTGCATATCAAGGTTTCATGGGCAGTATCTCAAAGCATCACAGCTTAACAAAATTCTCTATGAAACAGCAAACTGGAAAGCACTAAAAACCATAAATGATTCTTTTGTCATTAAGCAACAAGGGAAGTTTTAGAGTCTAATTTGCAGCACTGATAAAAATTACTATTTAAATATTTCCGCTTATAGCTGAAAAAGTTCCCGTAATTTTTATGGCAAAAATTTCATTGCTGAGTAATAATTTCAAAAGATTCACTTCACGTTTCTATGCCTTTTGGTATTTATGCAATGAAATTTAATGAAACTTCAAACTTCAAAGCTACACATTTACAACATATCACCAAAACCAAGTGATTCATTAATCCAGACATCCAGCACCACATCTGGACAGTGAAAAAGGGTCACAAACCACTTGTCGGATATATGAAGTCAGATCCACAAACAGGCAAAAAGTGATATCATAAAGAATAACACGACATAGTTGCACTGAGAGCATGACATAGGAGCATTTCACGACAAAATGGAATCAAGCAAGATCCCGGAAATAGAGGAACTAAAAAGTAGACTAGTTCCCTCAAAGTGATAGTGCCACACGCTGAATACGACAAACCGCGGTAGCATATCAACAACAAAAAGAAAGAATTACAATGATGTAATACAGGACAAGTCAAAGCAAACTCGACAAAAGAAACAGAAGATCATGAGAATATACGTCATCCCTTTCCAAATTCATGGAGCTTCAAGTTCCATTAATTGCTATCGATAACATTCCTAAAAATAGTCAACAAATCAAGTCTGAACACTTGCCACCATCATTTTTCATTCATACTCTTTCCCTCTATTGTGGTTTTGTTACAAACTTTTGCTCCTTAACCAATAATATAACCCAAAAAATCTGACTAAAACACCACTAAAGACCTTTTGTCGAGAGTATGCAACACAATACAAGAACAAGTGTACTTGCAAGCAAGAAGTAGAATCAAACAAAGGCCTCCATACAACAAACACATCAACATTCTTTACAAAAGTCCAACCACAAAAAATTCACAATAAATGAACGAAATTAGACAGAACATCAACGATAATCAACATGCAAAGCCAAAACAGAACACATGCAAGCCATTAAAACACAAAATATAGCTACAAAACAACAAATTACAGTAAACCAAAGAACTTTCTGGATCTAACACAAAAAGATCAGTAAAAGTAAAGTGATTAACCTACGGCCACCGCCGCTAGCCGGCCCATCATCAGCATGAACCTGGCTTGAAGATGACAACACTGAGTTCAGATAACCCATGTTTTCGCTTGAAGTTCCAATTTGACTACTCTCTTCGACGAATATAAGAAAATAAATAAACAACAAAAACGACAGTATTTTGATATTTATAGCCGGCTGTACACTCGTCAGATCATTTCAAATTCATGAATTATCAAGCTCAACCTGCAAAGAAACAAAATCAAACAAAATTAGTAAAAGAAAAAAAAATCAAACGCAGTATACAGAAACATCGAAGAAAATTCATAGATCCTTCGATTATAAGCACGGGCAAGAATAACAAAAAAAAAAAAAAAAAAACAAATCCGAACAATAAAATAATATACATTCCATAAAAACATAATAACAAAAGCAAAAAAAAAATCAACACATAAACAATAAAAAAAATTAAAAACAAAATAGAAAAGCAGAGCTCACATGGAATTGAAAGATAGAGAGAGAGAGAGAGAGAGTACCTGAAGAAGAAGAAGAAGGGAAGTGAAATGAAATGCCATAACAGAGAGAACAGAAACGTAAGGCTAAAAAGGTGTTAAAGAAGCAGAAAAAGACGAAGAAGGAAGTTTTAGAGAGAGAGAGAGAGAGAGAGAGAGAGAGAGAGAGAGATGAAATCAATACTACTGATTCATGGTGGTTTCAGTGTTGGTTTTGGTTTTGTTCTGTTGTGGGGTGGAAGACGCAACCACAAACTCAAAATCAAAAGAGGTAAACAGAAACAAAAATAAAAAAAATTATTTATTTTGTTTTAAATAATAATAATAATAAAACCAAAAAAAACAAAAAAAACAAAATCGGAAATTTGTTTTTAATTTTGGCTAAAAAAAAAGGGAGAGTGGATTTCCTTGCTTGCTTCATGCCAAAGACGGGGGGAGACCTAGCGAGGGGCAAGCAAAACTTACCACAGGGACGAACGAGTCAAAGCAAATCGTCCTTAAGACACGTGGCGGACATGCAGATAAATTTGTAGCGTCATACGGTTTATTGTGATAGGTTTCCTGCCTTTCTTTCTGTAATTATCATAATTAAAGGAATAGATGGTCGTAGATCTGATCCATTGACTTTTCAACTAATTGAATCTCTTATGGCGTCGATTTTTAAAAGGATGTATATAAATTTTGTGAGAGAGAAATGTATTTGGGATTTAGGAAATACTTGGTCAGAATTAAACTTGGATGATAACAGAGTTGCCACAGCTCGTTATTCAGCTCCTACAGCACGTCAACAATTGTACGAGCATTGGCATAGCAGGTTCCAAAAACCCTACCCGGGAAAGCTGGAAAATTATGTAAGTTAGTCCATACGTTACAATTACATTAAGGAGGTCAACAAAACTGAGATCTCCAATCAAGACAACACCACACCAGAAATCAAGGCTTACCATACGAATTCCCAACCAATATCGTCATATTATCTAAAATATTATGATAGCATCGCAGCATCCACTTTATTAGTTGGCTCCCAATTGAGATCTCTAAAAGTTTTTCCTTTGCTTAGCTGTAAAAGTTCTAGGCTTTTTTGGTTCCTCGCTCTTTTTACAATTTCAGTACATGCAGTCTCCAGAACTAAGCAATAAGCTACCCAAGCAAACTATATAAAAAGGAATTACCAAAGAATTGGTTAACGAAAACAAGAAAAGGAAAAAGAAGCTTATAAACTATTTGAGTCGTGGTTTTTCACCAACTTGTGGAGCAGTCTAGACATAGAAACCCACCAACTCTCTGGAAATCTGTGGCTAAAATGCGTTACCAAAGCTGATACAATTTCTAAACTAAATTTATAAACCTCCGGCCTCACTGCCATGCGAATAAGCATCGCTGTCCACAGCTCTGGGGCCAACTTCACTGATTGACGGAAAGATTGAAACCCGTTAACCACCCTTGTCAGCATTTCCTCCCCCTGGAAATTTAGAAAATAAAGCATCTGTAACATATCTATACATTATTGTCTCTTTTTACTTCCATTTCTTGTTATGATGTTTCTATTTACGATAAGGGCATGAGCACAGTATTATGTTGTTGGACTAAAAAATAAAATATACAGAAGGAATTATGCAAACCTCAGCTGCTGATGTCTGTCTTGTTTCAGTTTTATCGTCTAAAATACAACCAAAAACTTCTTCCTGCAAAAATGTATCAGCAGCTCTAATTATATCGCGTAGTAGGAAAACACGCACCCTCTGGCCCTTTTCAGATAAGATAAATAGTAAAAGATCTTCAGTGGCAGCAACAACAGCACGTATGTCGAATGATTTCCATCCCAGATGATTTGAGAAATTTTCTTCAGAGTTTGTAGTCTCTTCAGATGACTCTGAAACTTGTTCTGATATTGCTGCTATCTGAAACAAGATAGATATGTCTTAATATTATGTGAAGCAGCTAGCATTTGCTGATTCAGCGAAGATACAAACCAGTCTTCATGATGGAAAACCAAAAGGATAGGCAACTTACCAGGCGCTCAAGGCGATTCCACCTAATTGATCCGTCATTACGGATAAGAAGTTGCCTCAAAATTTTTCTCATATCAGGATTTGGGTCCGCCAAAAGCCTTCCAATAACAAAAGGGTATGCACTCTCGATGATCTTAAAACCAGGATCCAGAAGTTTTGCTGTGCCCTCTAGTGAACCGAGTGCTCTTATCACCAAAGCATAGTCCGGTGGAAGAGAGAAATTAAATTCATACATAACATCATACAATTGGTTCATTATTCCCTGAAATACAAAGTTCGAAAAAATATTTAGTACTGTTACAATCACATGCATTCAAGTTCTATGACAGTGCATAGTTTTTTCAGTATAGATGGAACAGATATGATGTACTTATGACATGCATTATTTTCACACTTTACATATTCCAAATTTCAATGATTGCAAAGCCAAGGTAGAATCCAAAATAAAAATGAACAGGAATTACAAGAACAAACCTGAAAATCTTGAGATTGCCTTGTCCCATCACCAAAAGATGCTTGCAATGCATCTGAAACTGCTTGTACATCAACCCCTTCAGGAATAAATCCCAAAGAAAGAAAGTCATTTGCCAAACCCAGAGAGTCACGGTTAACAAAGTGCACTAGCTGAAAGAAACAAAAATTTATCAACATATACACAATCTCTGGAAATGAATAGCACAACAACATTCAGCCCCATCACATACAACGAGCAAAATACAATAAAGCATAATAAGAATTATTGATATCCAGAAGATATCATATTATAAAAGACAAAGTACTACTAGGAAGAAAAAACAAAAGAAGTTAATTACAATATGGTCGACATCACCAAAGAAAGTTAAAATATTTGAAAAGTGATATTGTACTTATATGCAAACAAACACTAAGGATCGACCATTCAATGCATATCTAGATGTCTACAGGGAAAGCTAAGCTGCGTGGATCATGTCATCGAAGAGGAAATATGAAATGCATAAATAATGATTGTTTTATTTCTTCTTGTTACTTCAAAGATAAACACAAAACAAAACTTTATTTGGAGTAGCTCCATTGATATTTCTCATTCAAACATGTCTTACCACTTGAATTAGTCCCACACGGTAATGGCGAGGAATATCACCCATCATTCCAAAGTCAAAATATGCAAGAGAGCCATCAGCCATAGCAACAAGATTTCCTGGATGAGGGTCAGCATGGAAAAATCCAACCTCAAGCAACTGTCTCAAAGAGCAGTACAATCCCTGTGAAGCCAAATCAAAGGAGAGAATAAAACTTAGAATGTAATAGATGTACTTCAGCCAAAACCTCACACAATATTTAACTTACTAAAAGCATAGAAATTCAGCACCACATCGAACAAAACAGTATGAACCCTCAAAGCAACTTAATCAGGAACGAATTCTACACATTATGTATTACCTGGTCAATTAGTTTCCTCCTGTTCAAAGAGGCCCTCTTCAAGCCACATTCGTCTGTAAGCTTAATTCCATCAATCCATTCCATCGTAAGAACACCTCTGCGTGTAAGTTCCCAATATATTTTTGGCACTTTAACACAGTTTTCTTTCTTGGATTCGACATTATATGCAACTGAAGCCTTTTTATCACGCTTTTGTTCATTATCTGCCAATCATAAAGGGAAAGTATTTAATTCTCAACCATTATGCTAAAAGAAAGTGTACAGAAATGATAAATGAAACAGCATCAGATGCCTTAACACCTACGAACAAAAAATTGGCCAGAAAAATGTCCCAATAACCCAGCATATTCATTTAAAAAAATTACTCCAGTTAAAAGCAGCCAGCTAGATTCCTGATGCTAACTGTATACAGAATGGAATAATAATCCTCGTATGAACTAGAGATATCTACTTGGCCACTTTTTCTTAAAAGAGAAACACCATCAAAACTCTTAGAAATTTAACCTTAAATATAGTACTTCTGAGCAATCTCACATACATGGACAAGATTCTTATACTATATAATATGACTTCAGTATTGGTATAGGAACTTACATGGGTAGAAACCATAAAGAGAATCAAATCGTTCAGCATTTTTTCCCTCTAGGACGTAATCAATCTCATCAAACATATGTCTGACCTGTGCATTTAAGAGAGACCTGAAGATGTCCATAAGGATGTACATATTATTAAAGAGAATGTAAATGGAAATGTTAAACCACCAAGATAACATAAAGCCCAAATACTCCATATTACAAGTCACACTCAAGTAATATCCACAATGGTCTAGCACATTCTAAGCATCTGAAACTAGTGCTGCTTATCTAACAAATTCATTTTAATATTTTAAGCACAGAATGCATCCATCTCTTGCTGAAGTATTTAACACATGGTTTTTACAGAGATAAACTTTTTACTATATCCAGAAATACAGAAATTATCAACGCTACAAAAAATAATCGACAATATAGGCAGCAAATTTATGCACTTGAGGTATAAAGGCTCACCATCTCATTCACTGCAACTAACAGATCTTTACGGGCCTCGGCAAATCGCTTTAATTGGCCACCAATCATATGAAATAAAAGCGCATCAAGGGTCAACGATAGCAACATACCAGGCCTCTGTACTTTAACAGCTACAAGTTCTCCAGAATGCAAGTGAGCTGCAAGACTTGAAGTAACAATAGCCATTTACCATGAGTTTTCACCAAATTTATAAGGATTCTACTCCAAACATCTATATAAAAGTGAATAGACATACTAACACAACAAAAATGAAGGCTAAAAATCGTCGTATTTACAGAAAAAAAAAAAAAAAAAACTCTCGAACCTTTATACACCTGTCCTAGGGATGCTGCTGCTATAGGCTGTGGGCTAATGTCAGCAAAAATTTGTGAAGCTTCAACACCCAACTGGGTTTCAATGGATCTAAATGCAACATCAGTTGCAAATGGGGGTATTTGGTCCTAGCATTAATAGAAAAGTTTTGATTATAAAAACCATGGAAATAAGAGAAACTGCAAAGGATTGTGTGTAGTGAAAACTAAAAAGTTTGAAAATCTGATGCATGGTAAAGAAACTAAGGAAAAAGCTACCGTACCTGTAACTTAGCAAGCTCTAGGCAATATATAGTTGGCAAGATATCTGGTCTGGTGCTCAGAGCCTGACCAAGCTGTAAATTCAAATAAGGTTAGTTCAAACTTGCAAATTTTTACACATTAAGTTTGAGATTAGTCCAGTGGCTTAAATTCCTATGCAGATAAATTATTAGTCCCCCACTCCATGCTGAGGCCATCATACGTAAATGTTAGAAAACAAACTAAGGAACACAGATGCTTCATATCTAGACTTGAGATTGTTAGAGGAAGGATCAATGTTCCAAGTAATAGTTGTTATGAAAACAATCAATGTGGTCAACCCCTATAGGCATTTATATTACTTAAGAAAAAGAGTAACTTGCCTTGATGTAAAAAGGCCCCAGGCGTACTAGAGTTTTGCGAAACTGCAGTGGATTGAACAGAAATTACAGCGAATTTGTTGTTTCTTCAAACATCAAAGTTTAGAAAATGTTCATGTACCAAACTTGAGTTTATATTAAAAATTAAATTACCTTGACAGCACGTTTATTTATGTCGTGAACAAAGAATTGCCAGATGGTCAACTTCAAAACATGGTATGAAATGATTGCTGCTCTATAGAAAGCCAAGAATGGGCCAAAATGATAGACAATGGAAGCATCTTTGGATCTATAAGCCCCAAGAGCAAGCCCAAATTCACTTTCAAGTGATTCCTTCCTCGACCTTGCATATTCTGCAGACGGCCTTTCACCATGTATACTGGTTGTTGAAAATCTGTGATGAACTTCCTTAGCTTAAGCAGCACAATCATGGGACATAAGAACCAAAATAGTACACTGGAACACAATTTAAATATTACGTATTTCCAGAGTCCAAGAACTCCATGAACTTACAGATTTTTGTGTGACAGGGACCAACAATCCTCCCTTCTTGCAAGTTCAATATACTCTGGAACAATTGCCGTTATACATTTCCGCAAATCGTATTTAAAGACACTATCATGGTCTAAATCTGAAAATAATAAATAATAAACTAATTAATTGTAAGTAAAGGCAGATGATCCATCAACTAAACAACCCGCCACCCCCCGTTTGGTTCCCAAGGAAGAGAAAAAAGAACTCGCATATTTAGCGTTTTACTCGTCTCACATAATTAGAAATTAGAACTACGAACTACTGGTACCGCAAATTTTTGTATATTTCCCAGCGAGCAAATGGAAAACTCAGATCGAAGTGCCGAAAATAAAAATAAAAAAGACGAAAATTATAAGAGAGTAAAGCAAAGCAGGAGTAGTACTTCTGGAGGGGAATATGACGCGGCGGCGACGGCTGAGACAGGCGAAGACATTCCTCATTGGCTATGATGGAAATCTCATGGCATGAAGAATACAATAGGTTTCAAGCAACATCGGTAATGAACTATGCACATATAATGTTTGTGAAAATGCGCCAACGCCAAAAGTTGGTAGCGAAGTGCTCAGAGAGAAATGTAAGCTTCAGCAGTAATGAAAAGGCGACACATATTGCTGGATGCTACCTCTAGCAACTAGCGGCCTTCCAGCTGGCTTGGCGAAGTTTGCGATTAAAGATATGGCCTATGAGCACTGCCATTTACTGATTTCTTAGCGATCGTTTTTGTTAAATAAATAAGCGCTTGTTCACTATATTATTGTAGTGTCGCACATACGATAAATGAAAATTTATTTGACTGATATATTTTTCACTTAATATTGTGATTTGTTATATAAATTTAAATATATTTGTAAATTTCAAATCCGACCCGGCCCATAAAAGAACTCAACCGCCCATCTCAGTCTCAGACGGCTAGCTAAGCTTTGATGTCTTAATGGAGTAAATTTGAAAACACTCGACTTAGGGCGTATAATTATTAATCACAGTGGCTCATACCGTACGCTCTCTCTCTCTCTCGACTTCTTTCTCTAAAAATGGCGGATCAGCAACCTTCATTGCGGCCATGGTTCCTCGACTTGGTACCGTTAATCGTCGTTCTTTTAATTGCTGCTCACGTCTTCGCTTTGGTACTCTCGATACTTAGTTAATTTCAACTACTTTCTTTAGATTTTGTTGAAACAGATCGTTGATCCTGTTTATTTACTTGTCTTAGGTTTACTGGATTTACAGATTAGCTACTGAAAAACAGCCTCAGCGAAGAAAGGCGCATTAAAGGAACAATTACTTCAATACGTTGATAATTAGAGAAAGGTTTGTGGTTTCGTTTTTGCTTTTTGTAATTGTTCGTGTTCTACGTTGAAGTAGGTTAGATTGATTGTTTGTAGTCGTCTATGTTTGTTATTGTCCTTGAGAAACATTAAATTGAGTTTGGGTTACATAGTATTGCTTGCTATTCTACATTTTTTTTTTTAGTTTTTCAAGAACTGAAAAATTCGATCTGTTACTGTCCAGCTTTACTTCTTGCTAGGACAGCATTTGTTTGTTGCCGCAGTTAGTATTGGTGGTTTAGTTCATTTTATTTAGTTTCAAACATGTCTACAAATGCTTAGGAAAAGAGGCCTCAGGATGTGCTAATGTTGTTAGGTTGTTATTATTTAGTTACTTGTACTGCCCGTTGCGGGCTCTAATGTTGGATTATCTGATATGAAATGGATAATATTGTTAGGTGAACTTTAATGTTTGTAATGATAGAAACTCAGTGATTCTTACTTTCATGTTGACTTAATGGTTGTAAATATCATTTACTTCAACATGAACATGGAAAGTTATATTTTTTTATTCGTAATGTTTCATTAGACATTTTAGTATATTTTTGTTTTTGAAATTGTATGCTAGACAGTTCATGCAATTACCCTGTATATATTTTTCACCAGTGTGCTGTACAATTTGTGGGCATAAATGGAAAATTGATGTTCCAACCTTCTGTTGTTGTTATCTTATGATAAAACATTATACATGCATTGATCTTGTTTTAAGTTTAAAAGAGGTGTTTCCAACAAAATCCACTACAGCATTAACTAATTAACTTTAGTTGAGATCTAAAATTACTATTTTACTTCATGAACATTTTCTCATTCCTTTCATCTTCTTTTTGTTGAACTGTTAATAACTGTGGATGGGGCTGTATCTCATTTTGCAAGTTGGTGAGATTGTTGAAATAGTAGATCTTGTAGCTCTCTATGATTGGTATTCTGGTGTCTTTACTGACTGTCAAATTTTAGCTTTGCTAGGGGTTGACATCTTGCTGGATTACTGTAAGGACAAGTCCATTAATGCTTGTTTATTCAACTCGAGCTCTAAATTCATTGATAATGTAGCTTACTGGTGGACAACTCCTCTGTCTTATAGAGAATATTGAAGTTTAGGATGTAGTCTGAATTGTGATGCATTTTGCTTTATGATCATATGCCATATGATTTGGAATTTTTTCCCCCAAATGATTTTGCATCTCATAGATTTGGTACAAACAATATTGACCTATATACCGTATTGTTGTTAAAATTTTATCTGTAACAACTTTTATATATCTTAAAAGAAATTGGAACCAACTATATATTTTGTCCTTTGCAGGAAGTTCTTTCACCCAGTGCTGAATGCAATGCTACGTAGACAGGGTTTTTACAAGATTGTAGCTGGCTGCATTAATCTTCTGTGGAGCTAAGTTCTCGTTATATTAGATTTTCTGCATGTTCCTTTTATGTACATTGCTCCTGTGGACAGTTTTGGGTTTGCCTTCATAACACATTCTCTTGAATTCTTCACTTATCATTGCTACTATACATAAAAACATTGTTGAATGTATGGTTGTTAGTATTGATTTTCTTGCCAGCAGAAGGGTGGTTATGGTATTGTCTTGGATCATTCTGTACTAAAATGGAAATACATGTATAAAGTAATGGAGGTCTATATAACACACGTAACCTAATGGTGAAATCAGTGTGAGTGTCTTCTTTTATTGTTGAGCCACTCTTATCGATTAGAGATGGCATCAAGTTGGAATCAAACTCTTATGAACAAGGTGAACAACTGAAAATAGTTGCACCATGCAGGAGCTACAGTTTTGGCAGGTGTAGTAACTCTAGTTTCAAAACTGCCATTTATGAGGTGTTGTTTGATCAGGTACGAACAGTAAACAGTGGGATGAATGTGTTAAATTGTTAATGCCAATTCAATTTTGCATCCAGCATTATTATTCCTACATTCGTGTTTATTCAATTGAAGGGATCACTTGGAAGACATAGATACGAGTAAGTTTCTGTAAAATCTTTTTGAATCTATGTGATACAAGTATCTGTAAAATCTTTTTGAATCTATGTGATGGAAAACAAAATAAAAATGGCAAAAAAGGAAAGGAGAAAATCTTGCTCATCAATGGCTTAGGCTACATTAGGTAAAAATTATACGATAACTTATTTAGACATTTGTGATATTTGTATAGTAGGAACTAGAAAGATATGCTAAATTTGCACATAACCAATAGTGTGATGTTAGGAATTGAGAAGATATTCTTGCTGGATTATTATTTTTTTCCCAACCCAGGCATCTGTAGAGCTTTTCGAGGGAGTATTGTATGCTGTTTATATGGGGATTAATCCACAGTAAAATTATTTTAATGCTACAGTCACCAAATTTCGGTTACATTTCTCAAGTTTTTTTTTTTTTTTTGTTACATTTCATATTTATTTATTTTTATTGAAAGAGCCAACTTATGTGTTATATTTTATAACTCTGCAAGGAAATTGGGAAAGCATAATCCGGAACTTGAGAAATTCAATAGAGAACTTAACAAATTTGAGAAAAAATTTAGTGCCTGGAAAGCTGTAGGTGGCTATTGCCGCTGTATTCTAGCTTTGGTGACGAAGAAGACAAATTAAGAAGACATCATAAAGTAGTTTTTTTTTTTTTTTTCTTTATTATCAAGCTGATTTGTAGGTAGTATTTCTTATCATTGTCTTTAATTTTCTTTTCTCTTATTAAAAGTTAATTGACTTGAGGATGACATGACATCTCTAACGACGGCAGAAACAAAAATGGAGCCATCATATCTTACCTCGTGGAGAAGTAAAATATATATAAAAAATGCTAAAAGGATTATTATAATATCAGAAAATAATCCGCCAAATTGATACTATTGTTCTACTTAAGCCTGTAACTTGGTGGGCGAAACTTTAATAATCGGCCATGACCGTTGCTGAGTTTGTTATGGGTGTAAAACAGGTCTCATCAGGAACAAGCGTTATGTTAATATGGGAAACGATGCCATATGCCAACGTAGTCCCACTATGAAATCTCCGAGCGAACGAGTCAGTTCTCTTGGATCATTCATTAACGTCTTTTACAGCTTTTATTAGTCCCCCCACGTGTCGCTATCTTCATCGTCAACATCGATGAAGTCAACCACTCAACAGCAGTGTCAAAGTTTTCGTTCCATCCCAATTCCCACCTTTGATCTCTCTGCGGCTAGAATTACACGATTGTCATATGCCGTGTCTCCTCTATGCCGAAAGGAGAAAATATTAACGAATCTTAAATTTATATTATTGAAATAATATAATGAATTTCAATAGAAAATAATGATTATGATTAAGGGTGGGTAGAGATATGATAATTATTACGACAATTAAGCAAGTAGTAGAAAATTGGTTCACATAGCTGTCCCATTTTGCAAGGGGCTTTATCGTAATTTCAAGGAAATTCAGTGACGCACCTGATCTGATCGTCTTTCTCATATAATACAACTGGACCCATCCCACTTCACAATCACACTCCTCCGCTATAGACGGAGAGTCGTACGATATAGCATATAGAGAGGCGGAGAAAATAAAAATAAGATACAGAGGCAGTGTGGTGTTTGCTGTCAAAAGAATATCGTTACCATGTGCCCTACTAAGCAAAAACACCACTGTTCTACCACCGAACACCCCTCTAAATGCTCCGCCACCAGACTTCCCGATTGGATCACCGAGTCTACCAACGGCGGATCCCTTCGCAACGTCGACCTTCACACAGGAGTCGACGGATGGGCTTCACCACCGGGCGATCTCTTCTCTCTTCGCTCCAGAAACTACTTCTCAAAACGACAAAAATCACCCGCCGGTGATTACCTACTCTTGCCTGTCGGCATGGACTGGCTCAAGTCCAGTACCAAACTCGACAACGTTCTCGCTCGCCCCGATAATCGTATATCGCACGCGCTTAAGAAAGCGCAAGCTATGGGTAAGTCTTTAAAGAGCTTCATTTTCGCTGTGAATCTGCAAGTTCCAGGCAAGGACCAGCACAGCGCTGTTTTTTATTTCGCTACAGAGGATCCTATAACGCCCGGTTCTTTGCTTTACCGTTTTATTAACGGAGACGATGCGTTCAGGAACCAGCGGTTTAAGATCGTGAATCGGATAGTGAAAGGGCCATGGATCGTGAAAAAGGCGGTGGGGAATTACAGTGCCTGCTTGTTAGGCAAAGCGTTGACGTGTAATTACCACAGAGGACACAACTATTTGGAGATTGACGTGGATATCTCAAGCTCGACGATCGCTAACGCGATTTTGCACCTCGCATTGGGATACGTGACGAGCGTGACGATAGACATGGGGTTTCTGGTGGAGGCGCAGACGGAGGATGAGTTGCCGGAGAGGCTAGTGGGTGCTGTTAGAGTTTGTCAGATGGAGATGTCTTCGGCCTTTGTAGTTGACGCGCCGCAAGCGGTTACCGCGTCGTCGCGTGGATTGGGTCCTGCCAAGGTTAATCACCATAAATCCGGCGAAGATGATGACGAAATTGATGAAAAATGTTGACAATTGTATTATTTTAATATCCGCATTTTCTATTTTACTTTCTTTTGGGGAGGATTTTATGAGATATCAAGCTCCCTTGTTTATGGGGATTGATGGTTGTAGATAATAAGTGGCAACAAGTAACAACAAATAACAATCTCTGCATATTTCACCCACCCCTCTCTCTCAAAAACGAAGAACAGGAAAGGAATCCATTAAAATTTAGAAATGGCTGTTATTCTGTTCTCTTCCTTTCTTTTAGGTTAAGTTCTGTTAATGATTGCTGAAATAAGGAATGACTGAAAGATAAGCAACTTGTGGTGCTTTTGTTTGTTTGTTTTTTTTGGTTCTGAACATGTACTTGTGTGTCATTTCGTGGTTTGATATTTGTTGTTGAGGGTAGGAGTGGTGGGGACGAAGGACTGTATAGCTTTCGGTGGTGGGATCAGCCAGCATTTTCTTTTTGTGAGTAGTGATGTCTAAGCTGAAAGTATCATTATAGCTCCTTGAAGCTTTAGTAAAGCTATACGAACAAATTCCATGGTGCCCGGTGACAGTAAATTTTAGGTCTCAATTCATTTATCTGCTTATATTTTATGTTTAATGATTTAGTCAATTTCGAATATTATTGTGAAACAAATATGGCAATGGTGGTGGCAATGTGCAATTGGGGATGGATGGATGCCATGGTGTCTGAGACGGCACTGGACTGAAATTGGTGTGCAGAATTTAAATTGAGCGAGCTGTAAATCCTACAATCGAATCTTACTTTCGGCTAATAGAATAAGATGACTAGTTGAGGTTTTCGTGGCGGTTTCCAAAACTATGCCAATGCCCCATGTCCTGTCCATACTGTTTGGCTGAATTTGATTGCAACTGAACAGTTTTATCAACATTTAAAGCCGAAATAGTTACAGTTTCATTTGGGGCTGGTTTTAGGCCTAATCAAATTACTGGGATGCAGACAAAAGAAGTAAGAATCCCTACGTCCATCTTCAGATTCCCATCGGTTTCTGAAAAACCTACGGTTGTCTAGGCATATGCAACAACCAATCAAATTTTCCTTCTGTTCTTTACTCATTAATTAATTCATAGTCAGCCCTGCTTCAAGTTTAAACAACCGCCCAGCCTTTTTATTTTTGGTTTTAGCAATAACCCAAAAAGTATCAATAATTAAATTTTCTTGCAGAATTGAACGGCCGAGATCTTTACTCCATAATTAAGTGAGTGCATCACATTGGGATTAAATTAATTTCTCGATTTTGTTTTGCATACCCAATTAATATATATATATATATATATATATACGCACGCTTTTTCTGTTGCCACGAATATCGGTAGTTGAGAGAAGAGGTGGGCGGCTCAAAACACGATGGCAAACTTTAACGCGCATTCAAGCATTGTTAGGCCTTCGAAAATTGAAATACGAATTCGATTCGTTCACTCACTGAACACTTTGTACAAGTCAAAATGCTGATTCAGAGCTTTAATTGATTGACTTTTCGACAATTAATTTTCAGTTCCAATTTTGTAGGTGTCGTGCAGCTTATTAATGTTGTTGTATTGCTCAGCTTGCCAAATTGAAGGTTGCTATAATTTCCAAACTTGCTTTCCATAAATTATAGGCAAAATCTATGTCAATTAAGCCTATTGCCTAGCTTGGCAAATTGAAGACAAAAAAACAAAAAAAGTGTTGCAATTATGTCAGAGGCAAGTTTAGGGCAATAACTTTGGAATAAAATAATCGGATTTTCTTATTTACCGACTGATACTAGACAGCTTGAAACATTGTATCTTTTTAAAAATACATTTTAATTGATTAATATATGTAGTATATAATTTTAAAAATTATAGAATTTTATATTTTAACGAACGAATGTCATTTCACTTTCTTATATTATTTGTAAAATACTTATTACAAATGTAAGATTTTTAATTGTAATTAATTGTCGAGTACTCTATTGTTAGTTTATGATTAAATGAAAATAGAAAATCAGCAAAAAAAAAAAATTAATAAAAACCTAATTTTAATTAAAAAAAATAAAAATAATTTAGGAGAGGAGATAAATAACTCTATTTATCCATGACCGAATTATATTTGTTGCGACGCACTCTTGTCAATACCCCCGTAATTAATCTTGTTGGCAAATAGTACGAATTGGGCCGGACTTTACTTGCAGCTTTAAAAGTCTAAAAAAAATTAAATAATTAAAAAAGAAAAAAAAAATCAAAGTTGTGTAATTGAGTGGTGGGGAGGGCAGCATGCCGTGTGGGGGGCAGGTGTTGCAACATGCGAGTGCCAGCGGCGTCCTAAGGGGGATGTGACATGCGCGTGGTTCCTACGTTGAGGACGTTATCCGATTGTGGATGACTTGTCCATATGTTACTGGACGACAAGTTTTCGGGTTGTAGACTTG
>JAXCLQ010054468.1:0-17930 GCA_035584115.1 Cedrela odorata | reverse complement strand
AAAACAAAATCAACAATATATAAGTTAAAATTCAAGTTTAAATAGATAAAATAATACTATAAAAATAGAGTTATCAGCAAGTCTTCTATTTCCTTAATAATTTCATTATCAAAAATATTTTTCTTCTTAGAGAATTGGTTAGTTTCATCAAAAGTGACATATATGGATTCCTCAATAACTAAGGTACGTTTGTTAAACACTCTATAAGCTTTGTTGGTTATTGAGTAACCATGAAAATTTTCAATATTAGATTTTGATTAAAATTTTCTCAAGTTATCCTTAATATTTAAGATAAGACATTTAAAACTCAAAATTTTGAAATATCCAATATTGAGTTTTCTATCATGCCAAAGCTCATAGGGTGTCTTATTGAGAGAATGTCTTATAAACATATGATTTAAAACAAAACAAGCGGTGCTAACAGCTTCTACCAAAAATTTTATGGTAAAGATGTCATAATCAAAATTTTATATAAAAGTTAAAATAAAATTTTGGTGATCGGAATAAAATTTTTTCGAACATAAAAAATCAATAATTTAAAAAGTGAGTTAACTTTAAATGGGATAAGGAAGTTTACAAAAAGATTTAGCTAAATAAGTTAACCCCTTGAATTAATGATTTTAGAATATTTAAATGACAATTGGGTTTAGGAAAATTAACATGCAAATTAAATCCATTGAGTTACTAATTTTGGTTATTATAAATTTCAAATTAGGCTTAGGAAATAAAAATGTAAAAAACAAACGCAGTCAAATTTAAATGGCCAGCCTATATACGTATAAATTAAGAAAAATCATTCATTTTCTTTTATTTTCCTTGTTTCATTTGTATGACATTCATTTTCACACATGCATGGTAATGGTTAGTTGACACAATATCAAGGCTTAGGTGAATTTAAATTGAGTTTAATGATATGAATATATGAATATGATATTACGATTTGTAATTTTTTATGTTGGATTTCGATATATTGCCCTATGCCAAAGCACTCGAAAAGTATTGATACTTAAAGAATATAGATTGATACTCATGAATGGATTGATACTTATGAAGAAAGATATCGATATTTGCAAGTCAGAGAGTTTGAAAATAATTACAAGATTAACCAGATCGATACCTTCATCCAAGGTATTGATACATGATAAGAGAGAGAGTTAAAAAATATTTACAAGGTGAACCAAATCGATACCTTCATCAAAAGTATCGATACTTTAAAAAGAGGCAGATCGGTACATAAAGGCAAATGTATTGATTCTCGAGATTGAAGAAAATTTTCATAATTGAATTTTAAGGAACGGATCGATACCTAGGTTAAAGGTATTGATACTCAGCATAAAAAGTTTTGATACCTAGTCCAAAGGTATCGATATATGACACAAATCAGGGTAAAATTTGACAGAAAATTTTTTCTTTTCTACCACTTTTATAAATACCCAAGAAGGGGATTTAACCCCTAATGTTTTCTTCATTCGTTTATTTCCCTCTCTCTCTCTCTCTCTCCAAAAATATCTCTTTCGTTCTCCCTCGGTTTTGGCCAAATCTTTTCAAATTCTTGGCTTATTCTTGGAAATGTATGTTGCCAAGTAATTAACCCACCTCTCCTCTACAAACTGGAAATAGTAAGGAATAAGCTAGAGTTTCAAAGAGAATCATGGAGTTTTGCGTTCAAACGACAATGTGGGGTTTTTAAGAACTTCTACAGGCTAAAGGTAGGCCTATTAACCCATTAAAAGTTATATTTTTAAGAATTTAGGCATATTGAAAACCTAGGGTTTACTGTTCATCCGAGATTTACTTTAAGGTTGCATAAGAAATGCATAATCATGTTGATTTACAATAATTAAAAGTATATGATGATTATATATATGTTAAATATTGTTTTGGAATGAGTAAATCTATTTTAGATGAAAATGTGGAATAGAAATAGTTACTGACATGGGATTTCATTGTTGAAAATCGAATAAATGGCACCTGTAAATTAGTCTCAAGAAATGTACATGTATCAACTAAGAGATCGTAACCACGTTTTCTACGAACATTGTATTTAGTGCATTTAAGTATAATTATGTAGATCGTGGAATTCACTATTATATGGATGTGTGGTTTCAGGTTCTGAGAACTCGAGGAAAAAGCCGAGTAGATGTGAGGATCAATAGTGGGAGTCGTTACCCTCCCTTTGTTGTGAGTAAATTTATACATAGATGAATAATAAATATATGTGTGTTATACATATGTATGCTTGTTTGGTTAAAACAAGCTATTTTCTAATTAAAATGAAATCCTGAAATGAGTTTATTTATAAATGCTTTATATGATATTGGAATATTTGTTTATTTGGTCTGCTCATTTAAAATGTTTTGATATACATGCTGAAACGGCTGGGGAGGCCCGATTTATTTAAATGTTCTATAATAATTATTGAAAATGATTTGTTTTGAAATGTGCATGTATATTGGTGATATGGTCATTGGGCCGAATTATTGTTATATGGCTAGTTGGCCTGTTAATTTGATTATATATACAGGGAGATAGCCTATGGACGAACCTGTTGAGAGGCCGTATAAGTGAGTGGAGCCGCAGTGGGGCTGGTATAAAGGGGAGAGGCTATGGAAAGCCCATTGTGTGTCGAGCGCATGTGTGAACGGTTATAGATACCCTATAGAAAGTTCTAGATGCTTGATAGAGTTATCTTAGATTTGACGGAATACGAGGACAATCACTTATATCACCAAGGACTACTTGAGGTCAACATCAGTAAGGTGGGCTTGCTTTTATAAATGCTTGCTTTACAAGAAAATAAATGAGTTTACAAAGCATGAGAAATAGTTTTCTATTTAATAAATGTTTATTGCATATGATTTATGCATGAAACTACTCACTGATGGTTACGAATTTGTCCTGACCAAGGTAGCGTGTCAAGAACATATGGCCAGCCCGGATTGATTGTTTTAAAATTGTTTGCAGACTAATGAAATGTATTGTGATCATTGATTTAAATGAACATGTGTATATATACTTTCGAGTACAATGTAAAATGAATCCCAATATCTGTATTTATAAATGCGTGTCCATGTATGTATTATGTATGTACTTTATTTACTCACTGAATATAGTTGTATACTCATTCCTCACAATTACAACTTTCAGGTTAGGCACCTTATTACTTACCGAACTAGTAATAGCAGTAGAGAACCTATGACGCTTCGGGTAGGTTTCTTTCTTGACTCAAATATGTAGTTTGTCCCACTAGATTAATGTAATTACATTTTTGTAATACATTTTTTAAAACTAAATGTTTATGTAATGATTATGGTTTTGTTCAACCCGATTGGAAAATGATATCAATGTTGCTATTTTTATTATTTGATTTTGTTGATGATGAGTTGATCATGGAGATCAATTCTTTGATGATGATCCCATGGATGTGAATTTCTGTTTATAAACTATTTTTAGGTTTTGGAAATTGATAGGAAAGCCTTACAAGTTCTCTTGATACATTTTGAGTGTGTAGGGTGGACCTCAGGTTTGAGGCGTGACACCGTGAATGGAAGAAAGGATGGGAAACGGAGATGAAAGGAAAAGGAAAACATGTGAAGAGAGGGAGAACAAAAGAAAGAAATGGAAAACAAGAGAATGTGAGGACAATGAGATCCTTGGTCGAGACGGGTAAGAAGATGATTTGGTTCTTTTGATTGATTTGATTGCTGTTTTGTTTTGTGATTTTGATTTATTGATCTAGTTGTTTGGTTGCTGAGGAAAGGATTGAGAGAGAGTGTTTGGCTGGCAAGAGAGGGGAGGAGAATAAAGGGAAAGAAGAATTTTGTCCAGCATCAAGAAAGGTGAGTACGTATTTGTTAGTTTATAATTTTTGGATTATGATTTGATTTGGTATGAATTGCATGTAAAAAGTGTGTTATTAGAACTTGTGGTTAAGAAATAATTAGAACAATGTATGATTATTCATTTGGCTATGTTGTAGTTGTTTGGTGTATGAAAGATGAAAATTTAAAATGTGATTTCATGAAATATGGTGCTGGGATTGTGTAGAGAATGATACGGTAGTAAAAACTTGGTTTAAGGATGTATGTGTTGGAAAATCTATAAGGCAAGAGTAGAAATTTTGGTTGTTGGAACTTTTGACCTAGGCTTAGTAATTTGTTTATAAAATGAATTATAGACCTTTAATCATTAAACCGTAAAATTATAAGGAAACTAGACACGATTATGAGCCACATATTGAAATTTTAGAATTTTTTTGTGATAAGATGTGTTCCCAAAAATTTTAGGAACTTGGCTGCCATATACTACTTTTCTGTTTATCAAAAATGTTGAGCAGCGTACGAAAAACTCAAAACAGAATAGTGTTCTTGACCTCTAATTTTAGCGCCGTAAAATTTGATGAAAACTAGACGCATAGGAGAATAATAAATCAAAAAATTAGCTTGTTTTGTGAAGAAAACTAGATCGTAAAAAATTCGGAAGTACTGCCTTGTTGCCACGTATACCCTATTTTGTTGCGTCACGTGTAGAAAATTGATCATAACTCAAACATTTGGAACCGAAATTAGGATCGGTAAATGACTATAGAAAATAGACAAAACAAGGAATGCCATAGTTAAAAATTAAATTTTTTCGTCAAGAAACGAATTCCCAAAAAATTCAGAAAACCTGCTGCCCTGTTTCAAAATTGGATTAGAACAATGTATATTCATTTAAGTATAAGTTGAACTCTAGAGATCCAAATAAGGCATCGTAAAAAGCCATGTATACTAAACGTATAAGGGATAAACATATTTAAAAAATTGGCTTAAAATTCATTGTTGATTCTTCCCAATGAAAATGTGAAGTCACCCTTGTCATGGATAGATATTGCTTAAAATAATTGAAATAAAATTTGTGATTTTTCGGATTAAGTAACGGGGAAGAGAAGGGGGCACAATTTTCAATATTAAGTAATGGGGGTGGGGAATCCAAGGTGTTTTGACTTTAATAAGGATTATTGTCATATACAATATATTTATACGTGTATATGGCAAGTTTATGTGGTTATAAGTTCTGATGAGGGATATATATATTTGTAGATAGTCGACCGATCAACCATAAGCGATGTTGTGAGTTAGACACGGTTAAGCGCAAACCAGTGAGTGGATGCTTTATTTTTCAAAATATTATTTATGCAAAATATTTTATTTATGAATGTTTTAAAAATCGATTTGAATGAATGTTTTATTTCATTTCTCTAAGATGTGGTTTGGTTAAGATATTTGGAATACCCATGTTTTGTGAATTGATTTTAAATTGTTGAGCTGTTTTACAAATCCAATGCTATGAATATTTAATATGAATGAAAACTTACATGTTTGGAGTAAGGATAAATGTTTAGAAAATGTGACTGGATATTTATGAAATGTTCTGTGGATGAAATGATTTAAGATGAGTTGATTTTGTGTTGACATGGGATAAAAATAATGAAAAATGTTGTACAGTCTTTCATGATTTGTATTTGGTGTAAAGTGCTCAGTGTAGCGCATCTGTACAGATATTCCGCCCTTACCAGGGAGAGGTGTAAGGGAGAGGATATATATTTTAACCTATATTTGATAAATGAGTGATGGAGTTTTGTAGTATTGTGTATTTCTGCCCTTACTAGATGTAGGGGTAAGGGAGAAGGTTCCTACCAGATAAGTGGTGTCTTACACCCCACCTCTTATTCAAGGTAACGCTAACAAGTGGGTTTAACATATTTTATTCTATAGTGGTATAAAATAACTCATTAACGGGTCTCAAGATGTCAACCGGATGTACATTAGGAGATGTCTCGGGGGATATTTTCCTGGCAAGCCCAGAAATTTTTAATTGAGCATCCATAGATTTTATACATGAAATTGTTTTAATACAGCTTTATTGATTTAAGTGAATAATTTTCAAATAAATGTGAGATGTTATATTTTATAAATTATACTCTTACTCTTCATTTATAATTTGTTACTTTATTGTATTCACTCATTGGGTTCTTAGGACTCACCCCTCCACATTTTCAGTTTTGCAGGTTAGACAGGTAATTAGAAAGAGGAGAGAGAAATTTCAGTACAAAGGAGGGACAAACAGAAGAAAAGGATACACACTGTTGTCACTAAGGCACATGAGTCTGTCATGCATCGAGAGTCATGCATGGTTCAGACATTAACATATCACAAAGATATATATAGATTGCATAATATATTTCATGGTACAAAATATTGTAATACATAGAGAATTGCATGTATTTCATTAATAGACTTATTGCCCTTATGTGGTTCATGCATTATATTTGATGTTGTTTCTGATTTAAGAAACAGTATGCGCATTCATACATATAGAGAGAGAGGCTTGGAGGCTTAGGGTGATGGTAGACCCTGTCACCTGCCGGTAACATCTCCGGATATGGAGTGTTACAAAATAGTTTTCATTAAATATTGTTCTAGTTGTTTCTTGAAAAGGCCCGTTCGTTCTTTCAACTACACCATTTTGTTATGCTCATCACAATTTTTCAAATGCATGATTTTCGAATTCCCTACCATGGTCACTTCTTATACAAGTAATTGTGACTCTCTTTCCATTTTGTACCTTCCTTAAAATTTTAGAAAAGACATGTATTGCCTCGTCTGTTGTAGATAAAAATAATATCAATGTAAATCTTGAAAAAAAAATTATTCACAACAACAAATACATAGTGTTTACTACCTAAGCTTGCAATTCTAGAAGGTCCAAATAAATCCATATGAAGAAGTTCCAAAGATCTAGAAGTGAAGATATGCATTTTAGTTTTAAAAGCTATTTTAACTTGTTTTCAAAAATGGCATGCATCACATATCTTGTCCTTCACAAACTCAATTTTTAGAAGTCATTTTATAAGATCTTTTTTAATGATTTTTGAAATCAACTCCATGTTGATATGTCCTAGTCTCTTATACCAAAACTAGCTATTCTCATGCAAAATGGAAAAATAATTATCAACATTTGATGCACAATCAATATAAATAGTGTACACATTTCCATTTCTAATTCCAACAAAAATGATTTCATCATCAAGTATACTTTTAATCATACAATATGTGGGTTCGAAAATAACTTTGTAACTTTTGTCACATAATGACTAATGCTAAGAAGATTATGCTTTAAATTATCTACTAATAAAACATTCTCAATTATAATAGAGTTTTCATTACTCATATTACCGAAGTCAATAATTTTTCCTTTAGCGTTGTCCCCAAAAGTAACATAGTCTCCATCCTTATATTTTATAAATTTTGAGAATAAAGATATGTTTCCAGTTATGTATCTTGAACATTCACTATCAAGGAACCATTTATTGCTTTTCGGCACTTACCAAGGAAAATCATATTGAAATTTTTGGCACCCAAATTTTCTTGTGTTCGTGTGTGTTAGTATTGGTTCATTTTGCAACTTACACCATGTTGATGCCAAATGCATTAGGCTTGTATCCAATATCACCTTTATCAAAGACACATCTTTGAGATCCTAAAAGAAGTTTTAAGTTCTTTTGTCCTTTTGAAAATTTTAAAAAAAATATTGTTGAAATAATTTAATTCCTTTTTAAGCTATTGAATCTTTTTAAGGAACCCTTGTTTTTTCTTTTTTAGTGACACATTTAATTCTTTTAAAGAACCAACTTCAATGGATAATCTATCAAGTTTCTTTTTAAGAGTTCTATTTTTAGAAATTAATTTTTGAAAATCATCATGCAACTCTTCAAATGCATCTAACAATTTATCATAAGAATAATTTGGTTCATGATCACTTTCCTTATTATCACTCAAGGCCATGAAGCACATTTTAGTGATTTCTTCATCCGATGAGCTTTCTTCCTCATCATCCTATATTGCCACCATTGCCTTTTTCTTGAACTTCTTATATTTGAGAAGAGGGTAATATTCTTTAACATGTCTGTGCTTCTTGCATTCATAGCATATGACTTGATTCTTTTTGCTTCTTTCACCTTTTTGGTTTTTTCCCAAAAATTCTTTGAAGTTTTTCTTTCCAAAGTTCTTTTTGTTCCTTAGAAAGCTTTTGAACCTCTTTGCCATTAAGGCAATGTCATCATTGTCACTTATACTCTCTTCCACATCACTTTCTTGCATGGATGATGTGAATGCAATGTTCTTTTTCTTTTTATCCTTGATATCTCAGTCATTAGAAATTTTATCTTCATAATCTATAACTAACCCAATGAGATTATTAAGAAAAAGAGTATTAAGATCCTTAGCTTCCTCTATGACTGTCATTTTTGCTTTCTATTCTTTTGGTAAAGATCTAAGAATTTTCTTTACTTGTTCGCTGTTGGTGAGGTGAAGATTTTTCATAGAGCTTTGAGAGAATTAACTATGTCCGTGAATCTTGTGTACATATTGTGAATGGACTCATATGACTCTATTTTAAATAACTCATATTGCCTAGTAAGTCTACTTATTTTAGATTCTTTAACTTGATTAGTTCCTTCATATACAACATCTAATGTATGCCAAATTTCATGTCCACTTTTACATATGGAAATTCTATAGAATTCACTCTTATATACTTCACAATAGAGAGAATATTTATAACCTTAGCATTTATATAGATATTTTTTTATCTACCTCATCCCACTTACTACTAGGCTTAAGTATATTTTCCAATTTCTCATTGTTTTTCATTGGAATCTTAGGACCTTTGCTAACTATCTCATCATAGCCTTTCAATATACATAATCATTTCCATCGAAAAATGGGGGTCTAGTTGTGGAATGTCCCTTTAAGTGTTCTAGGGTTGCCACGAATCTTTTCTTAGAAGATTAAATCTTAAACAAGATAATCAAGCTCTGATACCCATTGAAATACGGATATACAACCTAGGAGAGAGGATGAATTGGGTTTTTAATTTAACCACACAATCAAATATAAGCTTTAAAATAAAAAGAGTGAGAAGAGAGGTTGAACACCTTGGATTTATAGTAGTTCAGCACAATCTTGCCTACGTTCACTTCTTTAAACTCCATTTGTTTACTATGAATAAGTCTTGAAACTCCAAGACTCAATTTACAACCAAAGAAATTTTTGACACTCCTTTAAACCTTAAAAGTGATTATCTCTCGATCACTCAACCCAAGTGAAGAACAAGCGTTGATACCCCAAGACTCAATTTATAATAAATGAGATTTTTTATACTTCTTCAAACCCTTATAAGTGATTATTACCCAATCACTCAATCTCATAATACCCAAGTGAAAGATCATTTCTTTCACTCTTTTACAAATGAAAATAGATGTAGAAAATGAATTACACCTTCAAATAACTCTTCAACAAGAGAGAATATTATAAATCAAAGAACAAGGTGAATAAAATGTATTTGTGGAACTTTGTAAGCTCAATATTTTATTTTGAAATTTGAAAGATATTTGTAATCACTTAAATTTTTAAAGAAAATGTTTGAAACTTCTTATGAATGAATATATGACTTGTATTCATAGTTAGGGTTCGAAAACATGCAATTATACTCATAAACATTCAAATTTTGAATGCAAACAGTCAATCTTTTCCTTGAACCGGTCAATCGGTTTTGGAAAAATGAGTAACGGTCAAAAATAGCTTAGCAACTGCTCGACCTATTGCATAAGTCGGTCAACTGGTTTGAGGAACCGGTTGGCAGGTTCCTTCTACTAGCATTGATTTTTTATCTTTTGAAAATTTTATAGTTTAGTCCATTTTCCAATTTTGAAAAATACATTTAAGTCCTTATTCTAGGTTTCAAAAATGTGCCTTTTGGTGCATTTTGTAAGTATTAAAAGTATGATTTTGCACAAAATAAATGAGCATACATACTTACTACAATTATATACATATAAGCTTATTTTCTAAAATTTAAAAATAAATACCCTTAGTTTGTATCTTGATTCTTTAACTTGAATCATTGATGCTTTATTGTTCATTTGTTTGATTGAATTAACATATTTGTTATTATAAAAATATGAGTTTATATGATACTTAGGTCAACAGGTAGACTAATATGCCTTGGTTGTGAGAAATTCTCTATTTTTTACAAACATACGATAGTTCAATAAAGTATAATTTTCAAATAAGTATTACTTTTTGTGGGTTGTTTATGACTTTTTCGCTTATGCTAGTTCAATAAAGTAAGAAATGGAAATTAACATGTCCATATTATGCATCTAATACTTTTTATGTAGTTAATCTCACGACTCAAATATGTGCTATATAGGTCATCATCATCTTTTGCCCACATATTATATTTGGCGTAGACAAAAGAGTTAGTTTGATGATAGGAGAGGAAAAAAAAAAGCTTCCTCCTAGAAAACCATTTGGTGATGAAGTGATTATGGAATTTGATGGATTGAGATTAATAAATTTATGTAAGTGAAATGATTCGTCCAAAATTTCTAGAGAATTTAAGCTAATCCTATCTAATTTCTCTAAATGCAATAAAAAAATTCTATGTAATTAAAACTTTTCAAAAATTTGGTACTCTCCCTTATTTTTTCAACATTTCCAAAATAAGTTTACATACTTTAGGAAAATTTTATCTTCTTACGATCACTAAAAATAAAAATATAATTTTATTAAGCGGTTATGATTAAAATTTATGTTTATGTTTAATAGTATAAAGTAATGTAGTGGGAATGTTGGGATAAAAAAGTTAAAAAAAATTTGTTTTATCTTTAATATTAAAGAGATAAGTTAAAATTAACCCTAAAATTAATATAGAACACAATGATCACAAATAAGTTGTAAGCTTTGTATAAATGACTGATTCATTTATCTATTTTCAAATTTGAGAAAACTATTTTTTATTTTATTTTTTAATCATTGATACTACGAAATGACATATTTTTAATAAAATCTTTATATGCATGTATGTATGTGTACAAATTTTAAAAAGACTGGTTGATGGTAAAAATTAAATTTGGACTAGTGTTTAGCTAACGTGGTAATCTAATAACTCAATATTCAGAAACAAAGCATTAAAAAATTTAGTGTCTCTTCCTTGAACTAGCTTGCTTGAACACTAAAAAATAGTAAGTGGGTGTTAAACGCAATTGTTGATGATAACCTCCAATGCTTAAGTTAGTGGAGTTGTCATAAAAAAACCAATAATGCTTAAAAAATTAAAGATAACTAATAAGAAAGCAAGATAGAAAATAAGAGATCCTATAATATAATTTTTTTAAACATCAAAGAGATGATCATCTTTCTTATGATAGTACCATATGTTATCCTTATTATCTATCACCACTCGAGAACTGATAGTATGCACGTATCATCGACCCATCAATCAATATACATAGGTACTTAGGACTAGATGATAATTAATAGTTGGAAGATCACATTCTCCACATAACTACCCACTATCTTAAAGGACATATGGGCCTATTTAACCACTTACTACTTGAACAAACGCCCACAAATATGGAAGTTATTATCAGGCCAACTACTCATAACCGCTTGGTTAGAGTCTATAAGAAAGGAAGCTCATCCATAAGAAAGGGATATGAAAAAAGGATAGTTATGCTGCCAAAATAATTATAAATATACTCTTTTAACTCGATTTCTTTTTTTCTTTCCCTCTAATCATTGTTGTTATTTGTGGCAATTTATTTAGTTAAACATTGATAACTTAATTATTGGAGGGTTATTGTCGGCCACACAATGGTACACTTGACGTTTATTTTGATTTTCAAGAGAGGAGATATTGAGGAGTCAAGAACGAAGTTTCTGCTTGTTAACATTTTAGAGTCGAAAAATCGGTGTCAGTGCCATATATTTATAAGCTTATCTTTTCATGTTACTTGAGAATTGCTCAAGGGGTTTTAAATTTAGTGTGAATTGGCAACTTCAACACCTATTTCACTCAATATTTTTAAACTTGAGTTGCAAATAGGATTTGAGCATTAGTTCTTTGGTAAATAGTAGTTGTATGTATATATATATATATATATATAACTTTTTGTTGCTAATTTTTGCGGCGTTTTTACAAACAGTAGCAAATATGTCATTCCTTATGACTAAATTGTAGCTAAATATAAATTAGTTGTATAAAAGAGTTCTATTTAATATTATAATAAGTACCAGCAATAAATAATATACAATAAAATCTCTTTAGAGTTATAGTGTTGAGAGCAAATTAATTTTATTATTACAAACATGTTATAACTTAATAGACGTGTAATTACAAAAATTATTGTTTTGACTTAGTTATCCTTAGTGCAAGAGACAAAAAAATTGTTGGGTTGGTTTGCACCTTATCTGAGAGTTACCCTATCCAAGAAGGATTATGAATTCATGGGCAATTAATGTGAAGCAACAAACAATTGCTAATTGTTTTAAGTACTACAAAATTAGGATCCTCGATGTCGATGAATTGCAAGTTACAAATGAAATAGATGAGGAGAAGCAAAGAATCATTGCAAAATTGAGTGATCAGATTTGACAACTTCACTATAATAATCAAATGGATATTAATGATTTCCTTAATCATTCAAATGAGCAAGAAGTAGTGTATACTTTAACTGAAGAAGAAATCAATGTACAATTAGACAAGAAGAAGAAGAAAATTCTAAGGATGATAGTACGGAAATACAAAAGTTTCATGCCAAGAAACTCTAAACATATTTGAAAATGTAGAAATATTTTGGCTTTAATAAGAAGGTGTCCATGCTTATGAGTTATTACATACTCGCAAGTTTAAAGATGTGGTAACAATTCTAAAAAATTAAATTATTATCTCAAATAATTTTATAAAGATATTTTATTTCTTTAATTTAACATAGTATATATATTTTTTTGTAATATACAATAATTATTACTATGTAGAGACAAATTCCTTAAGAAGGGATTTATAAAATTTATAATTTATTATAACGTAGATTTTATTCTTATTTATAACTTGGTTAAATTGGGACCATAATTATTAATAACTATTCTATATACAATATTAGCAGAAATATAATTTTGAGTTATTTATTTAATCTAAATAGTTAAAATAAACTCCTCATATGTTGACTTCTCTCTCACTATATCCTTAACCTCTCTTTCATCCTTAATCTCACAACTAGGGATGACAATTTTGCCAGTAAAATCGTTACCACCCAATCCTCATGCGATGGGTTTGGTATGCCTCTTAGCGGATTTAAGACGGATTTGGTAAATAAAGTTAAAATCTGCAGCAAGTTTAGAACAGATACGGGTAAGGACAAATATCCGCAACGGATATCCACGGATTTTTTTTTTAAACTATCAAAACGACATCGTTTTGATATTCCTAAATAACATTCCTATTGTCCTTGAAGAGAGAAAAAAAAAGAATCATTTAGGGATTAAAGAAAGTTGGGTCCACTAGTACTGGTATTACCCCACTTGTAAGGCCTTTGCCTAGCCAGGTAGGGCAAGAATTTTATTTAAATATAAAAGATTTACTACATTCTCACTTTTTTTTTTTCACATCTATTTGTATCCATTTGTCTATTACACTATTTCATTACTAATTATTTTTTAAATATTTTTATTCTACAACAATCATTCTATACAATATATATTTATTCATTTCTTCTTATTATTAAATTATATATATATATATAAACTTTTAAATTAAATTATTTAATTTAAGTTGAAGATATAAATTTTGAGCTATTGATAAATGCTATTCAAGGATAAATAAAAAATAATGAGTTGATAACATTAAATATTGTTTATTAATTTTGAATTTCAGATTTGCATAAATCAATATTCCAAAATTAATATCACTATTTTAATTCAAAATTTTAAGTTAACGAAACTTCGATATATATATATATATACACACACACACACTTGTAAGGTTCATTTAACTTAAATTATATTATGTGATCAATTATTTAATTAGGGAAGTAAAGGAAAGTAATAGCTTGATGATAAATAAAAAAGTTAAGAATATAAATAAATAAGTGAGAAAAAAATGAAGTGAGAGAATTTTTTTAACTTTTTATTTATAATTACTCATTCATAAATTTTTTTTAACTTTATGTGAGTGATTTATTTTATTTTAAATTAATGTCAAAAATCATATTAAAAATCCGTTAAAAATTCGCTGATTTCTGCGCGAGTTTGGTAAATATTAAAAATCCGTTTAAGCGAATTTGATAATAAATTATCAAACTCACTACGAATTTAGTATGGATATGATATTTAATTTTTTTTGTTGATGTAAATGCAGATTTAAAGATGTCTGTCTTAAACCCAATCAGTTGTCATCCCTATTCACAACCAGCTTCATCCACGACAATTGGATTTGCTTCAAAATCATTGGTTATTAATTTATTTTATTCAAGTTTTTTAGATAAATTTCGGAATTAATTACTCAATTTATAACCATCCTCTTATAATCCAAAACTTTGCTTTGCAGGCTGTGGAGAAGAGTTAAGAAGTCTTGAAGAAGGAAGTTAATCAACCAAGTTTTGGCGAAAACTTTTCTTGCTTAGGTTTTTTCTTAGACTTATTTCATATTTTGTTTTTATAATTTCTGATTTGGGGTTTGAGTTATAACTGTTGTTAAGTTTTGTTCGTTAAATTGCTTCAATGAGTTGAATTATGAAAGGGACCTAAACCCATTTATTTAAATAATTTAAATAATTTAAATATTGAGAAGCCCAAGGAGAATAAGCCCAAAAAGAGAACTTTAAAACCCTTTTTTTGTCAAAGAAAAACAAAGAAAGAAGTATTTGAGTGGAGAAAAAGGAGAACAGGAGAAAATTTTCATGGAAGTCTAGGGTTTTGGAAACAATTGAAAATGGGTATTAAAGATTTTAGGTTTTGGTAAGATTTTGAGTTGTTTGTACCCATAAACATTTGTTGCTACAAATTGAAGGAAGATTAAATGCGGGTTTTGGTTGGAAATGAAGTTAGAGAGAAGAAGTGTGATTTGTGGTTATGGATACAATTTTCACACCTAATTTTTTTATTTTCTGTTTATTTTAGTACAATTTGAGTTTATAGTTCATGGAATCAAAGAGAAATCATAAAATGAGAGTATTTACCTTTCTTTTTGGTTTCTATTAAAAAAAAATAGTCTTAATAAATTAGAAGTCTAATGTAGTGTTTTTTTAAAAACTATTTTAAGACCAAAAAGTCATCGACATATTCGGAAGGGGACAAAAGCAGCCTGAAACATTGTCGCCATTCTTTATGCTGATAACTCAAACTCGTGTAATATTTTGGGTAAATTATGCTTTTAGTTTCTATTGGGGAACAATACATGTCATTAGCACTATAAATTAAGAAATTTACATTATTTAGGTTGCTTGTGAAATTTCGGCATAATGATAAAATTCTTGACACGTAGAGTGGTTTAGAGTTTTGAAATTTTTTATTATAATTTTCTTAAATAGACATAGAAAGTAGGGTCGTGGGTAAAGTTTTATATATTGAATATATTGTATAATAAGTGTTCGGGTGAGAGTCTTCAATTTTGATGAATATGTTATTTCTATGGTTTAGGAGGAGCGACGATTGTAAAGCAACCAGATGACATCGAGAGTAACTTAGTCAAGCACCGTTGATTCGTGAGTGTAAAATAAATATTTTTTTATGTTATTTTCTCTAATTACTTTAGAATTTTAATTTTAACCAATGAATAATGTTTATAACTTAGTAGTATTTTCTTCAAAACTTTTTGTTAGAAATGAAGTTATTTGGAATTATGATTTGTTTATTTTTCAATGATATGATGAATGATTTTCGTTAGTATTGATTGTAAAATTTATTTTCTGATTAATTAGATTATTTTATTATTGAATTTGATTGTGTTAAATTTAATTTATAAATTATTCCTTCAATGCAGTTTTTTTAAGTTAATTATTTTAAAAACATGTGCTATATAGAGAAATTACTAGTTTCAAGGTATGGCGAGTTTACTCCCATATGTAATAGTTTAATAAAAGATTAAGAAACAATCGTTTTTTTTTTTTCATGTGGTTTTTCATAAACCACGAATTATGAGTTAAAACTATGTTTAATACTATGACTGAGATTTTGCCATTGTAGCGTAAGGTTTTGTAGATTTTAGGTGCCAATTGAACATCTAGAATATCTAATGAATTAAAGTTTTTATTTGATATCATATCTTCATGTAAGTTATGATTGGATATCTAATTATAATCGTATTTATGCATAGGTTTATTTTCGAATCTATATTCATTCACTAAGTTGTATACTCACCCCTTTTATTTTATTTTTTCCTCCCTTAGGAGATCGCAGACATTAGTCAACTTAGTAATCGATATTGAAAGATTGGATTACATAATGGTGCTACATAGATTTTTTGTTGGTGTAGTCATGAATTATCTTTTAGGATCCTTTTAAGATTAATTACTTGATTATTATGGATTGTGTATTAATACTAGTAAATATAAATTAATATTTGATGATTTTGAAGTTGTTCATGGTGACTTGAATTAATTACGTTGTTGTATGTTTATATTTGGAGATGTATGGAGTTGTTTTTGAGTATAAAAAGTTCCAGTCTAGTGCACATGAAATGCATTTATTGATGTTAAAATTTTATTATTTATTCCATACTTCTCAAAGCTAATTTTGCAAGTTTATCTCTAGTCTCAAGAATATGTTACAGGTTTGACAATTAAATTTAATCTTTTTTATGACATTTGTTAAGGTGGTGTTCACATTTTTGTTGATTATATCATTCATAAGACTGAAAATTCAGCTATGTTTTGCATTTGCAATTTTACACTCTTGCTATGCCATATCATGATTTAAAACTAACTTATGCTTAGTTTCTCATATAAATTCAGAACATTAATTTTTTATCTCAAACTAGTGACTACAATTATGATGAATTAATTTATATTAGTAATAAATAATAATTATCTAGTTATTCCCATAGAGAAATGAAACAAAATAACATGAAAAAAAAATCTTTTTTTTTTTTCAAACTCACATTCCTGAAAAATAATAAATTGTCTAGTTATGCAATTAACATCAATTTCTTTTATTTTTGTTTGACAAAACAATGAAATGTTCATTTCCATTTAGACTTACTATTGTTGTTTTAGATGAATTTATTTTACTCTTGTGCGTTTGATTTGAAATTAATTTACTTCAAAATACTGTTTAATGTAGTAATTGTTGGTTGTATACCCTAGATTCAATAAAGACAAATATGTAATTATATATTATTATATTGATTAATAAAATTGACAATTTATTTATAAGTTTTGTTTATATTGACTACTTATATATAAAGTCCTTAAAATGATAATTAGAGAAATTAACTTAAATTTAATTTATAAGATCCCATTATTCTTAATGTTCCCGATCGTAGGATTATCAACACTAGAACATTGATAAATCTAGATTAGATCGGCATATATTATGTCCGCTTCCTTGGAGAAGGAAGGTAGCTGATCCCATAAGCTATTAGTAAATGTGTTCACTTAGTCTAACATTTAGATGCTTGTTAGAGAACAAGTTCATTGACCTGACTCACTTGAGAAACCCATATGGAGTATTATCCACATGTCTATGAGAATTCTTTCAGTTACGATAGTATGATTGATCCTTCGAATTGAGATCTTCATGATACATTTTTTGTGGATCATATATGCTTTAACATTACACCTCCGCCATAGCGAGATTGCACATAGGGTAATGATTGGGAAATATGAGAAGCACGCGAAGGTTTTAAGAGATCAATAAAGGATTCGCTGCTCTGGACAACATAAATTCGATATCCCAAGGGGCGCCATTTTTGACATAAGTGATAATATAAGTCCATGACCATGGCAAGTTCAGAAAGGAGTTTCAGAAACTTTAAAATTATATTATCAACTTTAGTCAAAAAGTTTCAATAACCATGATTTAATAGAGTAGACATTTTCCATACTCTAG